>CAUYRH010049105.1:0-55898 GCA_963574655.1 Perodicticus potto | reverse complement strand
TTGTTGACATGTTCAGCTATTTCTTTTCTTAGAGTTTCATAGTTCTCTTTATAAAGATCTTTCACATCCTTTGTTAGATAAACTCCCAAATATTTCATCTTCTTTGGTACTACTGTGAAAGGGATAGAGTCCTTGACTGTTTTATCAGCTTGGCTATTATTGGTATATATAAAGGCTACAGATCTATGAGTGTTGATTTTGTAGCCTGAAACACTGCTATATTCATTGATCACTTCTAAAAGTTTCATAGTAGAATCCCTGGTGTTTTCCAGAAATACAATCATGTCATCTGCAAAGAATGAAAGTTTAATCTCTTCTGATCCTATGTGGATACCCTTGATATCCTTTTCTTCCCTAATTGCAATGGCTAAAACTTCCATTGCAATGCGGAAGAGCAATGGAGACAATGGGCAACCTTGTCTGGTTCTTGATCTAAGTGGAAATGATTTCAATTTAACTTTATTCAGTACAAAATTGGCTGTGGTTTTCTGGTAGATAGCCTCTATTAGTTTAAGAAATGTCCCTTCTATACCAATTTTCTAAAGTGTTCTGATCATGAAGGGATGCTGGATATTATCAAAATATTTTTCTGCATCAATTGAGAGAATCATAGGTTTTTGTTGTTTAATTTGTTTATGTGCTGAATTACATTTATGGATTACGTGTATTGAACCAGCCTTGAGATCCTGGGATAAAGCCCACTTGGTCATGGTGTATAATTTGTTTGATGTGTTGCTGGATTCTGTTTGTTAGGATCTTATTAATATTTTTGCATCAATATTCATTAGTGATATTGGTCTGTAGTTTTCTTTTCTTGTTGGGTCTTTTCCTTGTTTAGGGATCAAGGTGATATTTGCTTCATAGAATGTTTTGGGTAGTATTCCATCTTTTTCTATATTTTGGAAAAGGTTGAGTAATATAGGTACTAGTTCCAATTTAAAGGTTTGGTAGAATTCTGACGTGAAGCAATCTGGTCCCGGGCTTTTCTTTTTAGGGAGATTTTTTACACTTGATGCTATTTCAGAAGATGTTATCGGCCTGTTCAACATTTTCACTTCATTCTGGCTAAGTCTTGGAAGGTGGCGTGCTTCCATGTATTGGTCATTTTCCTTCAGATTTTCATATTTCTGAGAGTAAAATTTATTGTAATATTCGTTAAGGATTTTTTAAATTTCTGAGGGGTCTGTTGTGTCATCTTTACCATTTCTGATTCATGAAATCAGAGATTTATTCTTTTTTTTCCTGATTAGATTAGCCAAAGGTTTATCTATTTTATTGACCTTTTCAAAGAACCAACTTTTTGATTTATTGATCTGTTGTATAATTCGTTTGTTTTCAATTTCATTTAATTCTGCCCTTATTTTGGTTATTTTTTTTCTCCTGCTGGGTTTGGGGTTTGAATGTTCTTCCTTTTCCAGTTGCTAGAGAAGTCTCATTAAGTTGTTAACTTCCTCTCTTTCTGTTCTCTTGAGGAAGGCTTGCATTGCTATAAATTTCCCTCCTAGTACTGCCTTTGCAGTATCCCAGAGGTTTTGATAATTAGTGTCTTCATTGTTGTTCTGTTCCAAAACTTTAGTGATTACCTTTTTAATCTCATCTATGACCCATCTATCATTCAGCATAAGGTTATTTAGCTTCCATGTTTTTGTTTGAGTATGCAAATTCCTGTTATTGTTGAGTGCAACTTTTATTCCATGTTGCTCCGAGAAGATGGAAGGAATAATTTCTACTCTTTTAAATTTTCTGAGGTTAGACTTGTGACCTAAGATGTGATCAATTTTGGAGTATGTTTCATGGGCTCGTAAGAAGAATGTGTATTCAATTTTATTAGGATGAAATGTTCTGTAGATGTCTGTTAAATCCAGATGTTGAATGATTAAGTTTAAATCTAAAATTTCTTTATTTAGTTTCTTATTGGAGGATCTCTCCAACACTGTTAAAGGAGTATTAAAATCTCCAAATACTTTGGAGCTAGAGGAAATCAAGTTACTCATGTCTATTAGAGTTTTTCTTATAAATTGAGGCGCATTCAGATTGGGTGCATAAATATTAATAATTGAAATCTCATCTTATTGAGTATTACCTTTAACATACATGAAATGTCCGTCTTTATCTTTCCTTACTTTGATTGGTTTAAATCCTATTGTATCTGCAAATAAGATTGCAAAGCCTGCTTTTTTCTGTTTTCCTGGAATATAGATGACCATCCCTTTTATTTATCTTTTAATGTAAGATGAGATTCTTGTATGCAGCAGATATCTGGCCTGAGTTTTTGTATCCAGTCAGTGAACCTATGCCTCTTTAAAGGACAATTTAAACCATTCACGTTAATTGAAAATATTGATAAATCTTTAGAAAATCTAGTGGACATTTTTAATCCTTTTGTCACTGTGGAAGTTGGACTTAGATAAAATGTTTCTGGATGAGTTTACTTTTGCGTTGGAGGATTATGCTGGTCATTATGGAGATAGGCCTGAGAATATCCTGGAGAGCTGGTTTAGTTATAGCAAATATCTTCAACATATGGATGTCATTGAAGTATTTAATTTCTTCATAAATGAAACTCAGTTTAGCTGGATACAAGATCCTGGATTGAAAGTTATTTTGTTTTAGGACATTAATAGTCGATGACCATTCTCTTCTAGCTTGAAAGGTTTGGTCAGAGAGATCTGCAGTTATTCTAATATTCTTGCCCTTGTAGGTTATAGATTTCTTGCGTCTGGTTGCTTTCAAAATTTTCTCCTTCATATTAACTTTAGTGAACTTAATTATGATGTTCCTTGGGGATGTCTTATTCTGGTTGAGTTGTGCTGGGGTTCTGAAACTGTCTGCTATCTGAATTTCAGAATCTCTTAGCATGTCTGGAAAATTCTCTTTCATAACCTCATAAAGGAGAGACTCTGTGCCTTGTGATGCCACTTCATCGTTTTCAGGTATCCCTATAGGGCAAATATTGGTTTTCTTCAAGTTATTCCAGAGCTGTCTGAGAGAATGATCCGTTTTTGCCTTCCATTTCTCTTCCTCTTTTTAGGTTTGTGAGCATTTGAAAGCTTTGTCTTGCATGTCAGAAATCCTTTCTTCTGTTTGCTCCATTTTGTTGCTGAGGGATTCTACTGTGTTTTTCAGGTCTTTGAGGGCTGCAACTTTTTGTCTCAATGTGTCAAAATCTTTGGTCATTTGGTCTTTAAATTCTTTGACTTCTTGAGACAATTTTTGAAATGCACCCTGAATTTATAAATCCAACTTTTCCTCTTTTGTTAATCTTGTTTGCAATCCAAATTCTGAATTCGATTTCTGACATCTCAGCCATCTGTTTATGCATAGGATCATGATTTGTGTCCACCAAATTGTTCTTTGGGGGTGTTGATCTACGCTGTTTGCTCATGTTTCCAGAACTTTTCTATTGATTCCGCCCCATGATTAATTTTACACCATTTGGCTGGATGATGTATTAGTGATTGACCAGTCCTTTATTTGAAAGCTGGGATTGGGTTCTGTACCTTTTCACCTAGAGTTTTGCCAAGGACCCATACAGTGCTACTGCTTGTGAAACTGGGGACCTTCCTGGTGTGGTGGGGTTAAGTGGTTCTGTCTTATTTTCAGCTGGTCTTTGTCTTACCCTAGAGAATCAGTTACTCTGGATTGAAATCTGAGCTGTGAAGAAATATCATCAGTTAAGTCACCATGCCCCTGCACAGGCAACAATTGGAAAAGGAAAATCAAACCTTCCCACTACTACACACCCAGGGTACCATTTTGGAAAGTCCTCGGGTGTGACCCAGTTGAAGAGGTCCCAAATCAATTGTCCCAGCCAGCTCTGGTCTCAAATGGAAGAGTTAAAAAGTCTCTGGCAACTAGATAGCAGGGATCTGCTGGACGCTCTAGTATAACTTGGTCAGGTGCTCTGTGAGCTCAGGAGGGCCACCCCAGCAAGTAGATTAGTCTGCGAAGGTTGATGCCTCTTTCCCCACCTTGCCCCTCTGTCACACCCAGTGGGTGGTAACTCTGCAGGGCTGTGATCCAGTTTCCTCCAATGAGCAGATGCTCCAGAGGTTTGTACCTGCCTGGGTCACAGGGAGATCTGTGGCTCCTCAGCCCGTCCGCCATTCCCTGTCACTGTTTGGGGGGAAGTGAGGTCTGACAACCAGGGTACTTGATAGGGGCTGTGGTGATTCACTCAGTTCTGGCCCTGGCCCTGATTGATGTTGCTGATAGAACAGAACAAGTTCACAAAATTTGACTCTGTTACAGCTATTTGGGCTGCAAATAGGTCTGACTCAGTCTGTGAGTTCCAGCCCTTTGTCTCAGGTTTGATCCCCTGAGGGCCAGGTGCATCTGAAGCTAAGTAAAGTAGCCTCCACCCTGGGAGTCGTCTGACTCTATGCGTATTCTAATCCCTGCGCTCCATCCTGGCAGGTACCACCTTAGGCATATCCTTCACGCACCTTGGTTGCCAGTCCGCTCTGCCAGTGGCTGCCACTGGAGAAGGCCCCTGGCTTCCCCTGTCTGCCCAGAGAGGCTGGGAGTGTCTCCTCAAAACATCCCCAGGGGTGTGAGCCCCAGTGCCATTGTTCCCGCCACTGCAGCTGCTGCTCCGTGTCTCAGGGGACCACCTCTCCTCTTCAGCCACCTCTCGGCTCACTTTCCTCTCACTGCTCCCGAGCAGGAAAATCAGCACAGATCAGCAACAGTCCACACCCTGTCCATAACCCTGGAGAAAATGTCCAAGAATCTGGACTCCATGGGGGACAGGCCTCCAGACCTCAGGGTGAGAGTGGAGGGTAGTGCCAGGAGTTCAAACTTTCAGGTAGAGAATATATACAGTTTTATCCAGTTTCATGCCTGGCAGGAGAGTGCCATGGCACCCTAGTAGGGGAAGGAGGTCCTTTTTTTAGAGGGTTTCTCCTGTGGGATAGAGTGGGAGGACATCTAAACTCTGCTGCCTTGTTTGTATGGAGGTATGGCGTATACTGCAAGCCGTTCTCAAGGGGGAGGGGACTCCTGTCCACTTGGCAATGTGTTCTGTACTTTTTGTTGGTATCCTTGGGGTCACACGTCACTGCAGCAGGGTTGATGTGCGTTCTTCGACCTTCTCTTTTGGCTCAGATCCAAACCATCGGCTTTCTTGCTAAATTTCTGTCCTTTAACTCTCCTTCTGGATGGGTGCCTCTGCGGAAAGCTGGCTACAGACCACCATCTTGGCTCCTCCCCCTACATTTTTGTTTATTTCAAGATTCTTTGGTCATTTTTTGTAGCCTCAGTGAATGGAATTCATTTTTTTCTTGCTACAACTTTGAATTAGTTCTTGCAGGAATATGCAAAGTTATTGGCTTTTATATATTGATTAAGAATCAGGCCATGGCTTAGCTTTTTTGTCAGTTAATTCTCTTGAAGTTTCAAAGGAGAAAATTGTATTGTCTGAAAAAAAAATTAAGCTACTTTGTCCTGCATTTTAATCGTCACATTTGTCTTGCTATTCAGGTTATGCTTGCTTGCTAAATGAGTTAGGTAGCAATCCATCTTTCTGTATTTTTGGAAAAACTCTAAAAGATTGGAATTATCTATTTCTCTAGCCTTCAATATTATCATACTGAATTCATCTATAAATTATGAGTAGTACCTTTTGAGTGCTAAATACCTTTAAGCCTTTGATTATTGCTTTGTTTCCATTCTTATTTGTTACTTCCTACCTTCTATTTACTTTTCAATTATTTAATTATCTAAAATTGGGTTTTAAAGGTAAAAATACTAGTTTTAAAAATATGAGATTTTAAGTTATCTTTTTCACAGTGTCTTCTAATTGTATTTTCCCTAGAAATCTCTGATGTTTGGCCCATATGATGCCAATATTTGGAAATTTCTGCAATTCTCTTTCTTCATTCCATGTACTTGAGTTTCTCAGATGTTCCATGTGTAGTTGCAAATGTGTATTCTGTGCTCTTTAAATTTTGTGGACAAAACACTGTTTTTGGTACCCTCACCAATATTTCTGAGTCTCCACTCTTGACACATTGAGAAAATTCATTTCCCTGCCCACTTAAACTCAGCCATGATCAGGTCACTTGCCTTAAAGAAGTAAATGTGAGTGGAACTAACACATGTTCATCTTAGTGGTAGCAAAAAAAAGATCGTATTCAATTCTCTGTGCTGTCTCTGCTTCTGCAGTCACTGGGGCTTCATTCTGAGACTGTACCATCAAAAGATGGTTGGAGCCTCTCTTGGTCTGATTCTCCAAGTATTGACTATGTAGAGCAGCACTCTGCTGTTGAGACACGTGGGCATGAGTGAGAAATAACCTTTATTTATTAAGACCTGATATTTGAGGATTATTTGCTAGTGCAATGTATCATCAATCATCTTGGGTCAATTTAGTATTAATAACAAGTAGCCCCCAAATTGTGTGGCTAATAGCAACAATGGCTTACCAGAATGCTGATGTGATTTAGCCTATAGATCTGGCTTTGGAATTTCAGCTCAGACTCAAGATGAAGGAGCAGTCTCGCTCTAAGATGTTGCTGGTGTCACGGCAGAGGGAAAACAAAACAAAATAAAACAGAGTTGGGGGTGCACACAGTGGTTCTTATAGCTTGTGCTGGAAACAGCACATGCCATTTCTACTCTATTGCTTTGGCCAAAGAGCACATCATAAAGCCAGGGCTTCCACTTTCATTAGCATGGGCCCCCTGGGGAATAGCTGGGAAGGAAAGCAGCTGATGGTTTGACAATAAAGCCTAACATATGCCATATAAGCTAGTCTGTCCTGTTCAATATGCCTTGTTTTTGATTTCTGTCTGATATGTCATATTTTGAGAGAAAAATATTTAATTCTTGAGTTTGGCTATGGGATTATTATTTCTTCTTGTCATTGTATAGTTTGTTTTTCTACATTTTTAAAGCAATGCTGCAAAATGCATACTTGTTTCATGACATATCTTTTGGTGAATTATAATTGGGAAATATCTTACTTTGTCTTTTCTTAAAGTTTTTCACCTTAAATTTTATTTTCTTTCATAAGCTTATTGTACAAACTTAATTTTTACTATTTTCATCAACATATATTGTAAAGAAGTTAAAGGCAAGATTCTGAAGCCAGACTACCTTGGTCCAAAACCTGGGCCAGCTACTGCCACCTGTGTGAGTTAGAACAAAGTAACTACCCTCCCTGTGCCTGGTTACCTTGTCTGTAAAATGGAAAAAATGTCTACTTCCTGGAACTGTTGAAAGCCTCCGCATTTAGGGTGAGACTGTATGAGTATTCACATGGCTTATCTTTTATTTATTATTTATCTGGTGTCTTTTGTAAACAAGTGAAAAAGGGCAGGGTTGCTTTGCTTTCCTCTGTCTGAAAACTTAAGTAGATTAGTTTAGCTTAGAAGCAATTCTTATGATGAATAAACTCATTCTCATTCTCTTTTTTAGTCATTTTATTTATTGTGCTTTCTCTTTTCCCCTCTCTCTGTCTTCTGTTGGAAAGATTAAATTTCTTTTCTTCCATTCTTCTTCTAGAAGGGTTTAAAAGTTGCTTTATTTCTATTCTCACAAGCATTTTTATTATTACACATATACTGAAAATAATAGTTTATTTTCCAAATAAACTTTGTTTTAGTCAATGTTTTTTACTTTTATCTCTCATGTCCAGCTCACTGCCGATGTGATGCAGTTAGTGTATAATTTGCCCTAGATGGTGAGGAAAAGAAGATTCTTCCTTTAAACAAGTGATACATTATTAAATCTGTAAAGTCTACTTATCTGTTTTCTTACTATCACTTTCTCTATACTATTATATATACTTGGAATCCTTTCCCTTTTTATTAGAATATTCTATTCTCAGCGTTTAAAAGGAAACTCCCTAAAGAAACCTACATGCTTATAAATTGCCAATTCTTCCCCAACCCAATTCTATCTCTGTTCAATCTCAATATCCTAGGGCTTCCTCATAGTTACTTTTTTTATTTTTATTTTTTGAAACAGAGTCTCACTCTGTCACCCTGGGTAGAGTGCCATAGCATCATAGCTCACAGCAACCTCAAACTCCTGGGCTTAAGGGATCCCCTTGCCTCAGAGTAGCTGGGACTACAGGCACCTGCCACAACACCTGGCAATATTTTTTTTAGAGAGGAGGTTTCACTCTCACTTAGGCTGGTCTCAAACTCCAAAGCTCAGGCAATCCACCCACCTCAGTCTCCCAGAGTGCTCGAAGAAATAATTTATTTTGAGTAAGTGAGAATCTAGGTAGAATTACGTACAAATAATGACCGTGAATTCATACTAACTTTTACAGACATTTTAAATGTAAAATTGCAGATTCTTTTAAGAAGACCCCCTTTTTTATGTCTTGTCCAATTAACTTTTTTTTTTTTTTTTGCAGTTTTCAGCTGGGGCTGGGTTTGAACCCGCCACCTCTGGCATATGAGGCTGGTGCCTTACTCCTTTGAGCCACAGGTGCTGCCCATTCACTTTTTTAAATTTCAGATTGAAATGAGGGTACAAATGTTTAGGTTGCACTGTCTTTGTTTCTAAGGTGAAGTTTAAGTTGTAGTTGAGCCCTTCATCTAGGAGGTGTGCTGAGTATCCTCACAATGTGCACGTTATGTGAGAACTTGCCAATCACCCTCCCCCCTCTCCTTCCCCCTCCCCTCACTAGAATATACTTGTGTTTTTCTTTCCTGTGGGTGTGTAGTTGTTTATATACTGGTTTCGCATTAGGCAAGAATCCAATGTACTCAACACTAACATGAAATCACAGTTCCTTTTGTCCTTAAGTTTTCCTTTCTATTTCTGAGCATGAATATGTATGTCTTCACTTAAAAATTTCTACCATCCTTTAAAAAATTTGATGAGAGGACAACTGCTTTATGTTTTCACGGATTTCATTTTTAAATCATAATTATATCTGAGATTAAGAGTTTATGGTTACAAATGATAAGTGGATTTCAAGGCTATTGATCTGTGGCTGTGAACCATTAGTTATAAATATATTTCTTTTGGTTTACGAGCTACCAAATGTGTTTAAAAAATTTTACTACTGTGTTTTCTGAATGCTAATAGTACACTCATATTAGAAGCCTAAAACACATAAATTTTATGACTCTTTAAGAATTAAACAAGTCATAGAATTGCACATAGTTAAAGTTATTTTGATTTCTTCTTAGAAAATATTAATATACATTTATTTTCCTTATTATAGGCAATCTAGGAAAATGTGAAACTATATAGAAACAAAAGAAACTGGCTGTGATAAACTCAACTGCTAATGAGAGACTATAAACATACAATACAGTTCTCATCTAATCGCCTTATATTTTCTCAGCTAGCAGAAGAGCACCATGCCCAAAATTATCTTTCTCGAGTGCAGATCTTATTGTGCCAAAACTCTCACTCTCAGGCTCTCAGGTGTACTCTAAATTTATCTCATATCCCTCACCTTGCATCACTCGCTTTGATAATCAACATTATGGTCCTAACTTATCGGATAGTTTTCTGCCTCTGGAACTGAATATTTTTCTTGAAGTTTTATATTTATGCCTTAGCTCATACTATTAAGAATTCCATGCTTGGGTTCTTTCAGCATTTTTGATGGTTCAAATCCTACAAATTGTTTAAAACACCATTCCCAGAAGACATTCTCAGTGAGGTGCAATGGCTCAGGCCTGTAATCCCAGCACTCTGGAAGGCTGAGGTAAGAGAGTCACATGAGCTCAGGAATTTGAGATCAGCCTGTGCAAAGTGAGACTGTCTCTATTAAAAATAGAAAAACTAGAAAAACTAGCTGGACATGGTCATCTCATCTACTCAGGAGGCTTAGTCAGAAGGATCCCTTGAATGCAGGAGTTTGAGGTTGCTGTGAGCTAGGCTAATACCAGGGCATTCTAGCCTGAGCTACAAAATGAGACTTTGTCACACACACACACACACACACACACACGAAGTCTTTAAATTACCCAACAGTTTATAAATTCTCTGATTTGTCAATTTCAAGAGAGATTGTTTATTTGATGATATTTATTCATCTCCATCTAATACTATAGTTTTTTGTAATTACATTTTCTGTATTTTCTCCCCCACACATATAACGTTTGCATGATACAGTTCTGAGGAGCTTCAGCCTCTGTGGCAGTGCCCACAGAGATTATCATAGCATCTTATTTTCTTTAATAAAACTCTCAACACATTTA
The DNA here is from genome assembly GCA_963574655.1 of Perodicticus potto. NCBI lineage: Eukaryota > Metazoa > Chordata > Mammalia > Primates > Lorisidae > Perodicticus > Perodicticus potto. Next base: position 45,723 of record CAUYRH010049105.1, on the reverse strand, counting down.
TGAATTGCACTGGATTGGGTCATATGTCTTACATATACAACACTATATATTTATGTATACCAGCATATTTGACTACTGAGCTTATATAGGTGGGCAATTGCTTCTATTGATTTTAAGTTAAGAAACTGGATTTTTAATAGTTTTAAGCTGGGCTAGCCTACCATTAGCCAAATTTCTTATAGATGCCTCTATTGGAATTTGAGGCATCATTTTATAAATAATGACCTTGACATCAACCCCTCCGAAATTAACTACTAAATAAAAAATGCATAGCAAAGGCAAAGCATCAGAGGAATCTCAATGCCAAAACTTACCTTTGGTGAAGGGAGAGAAGGCTCTGGGAAGGAGGTCCCACGGAAATGTTTAAATTTGTTGATGAGTCCTTAATATAATTTGTAATCTCTGAACATTTGGTAAAACCCGTTTATTTTGCTGATAAGCTATTTCAATGAGTGTTTAGGGAAAAGAAAGTCTCAGCTCAATTCTAAAGTTGTATTTAAATGTGGGCCTGATTTGTCACGATGGATCTAAGCTAAATGTTCAAGCTTTCTCCTCTTGCTGTTCAGAATGTCTCTGTCCCCTCAGTGGGTGACCCAGATGTGAAGATGACAAATTTATACCTGGGAAGAGCTACATAAATAGAGAATGTTATATCCAGAAGAAATTTAGAGAATAACTAATCCTGCTCTCTGAGTTCATTTCTAAAATAAGGAGCTTAAAGTGTAAATATTATGAAAAGCATTTGTTAACAGACTTTCTGAGTCAAAGAGAAAGCAACATTCCTAACACGCGACCTATTTCATCTTTGGTTAGTGGCATAAGAAATCCATTTCAATCAAAAATAATTGTACAACCTGGATTTCCTTAAATCTTATATTTTAGTATCTCATCTCGCCTTCCACTTCATTATTTCTGGAAGTGCTTTAGGATAAATCACATGTTTTTATAAACAGTCCTTTCTAAAAATGCACGATGCCAATTTTTTATCCATCCTTTGTTGATATCTTCCTCTTTGAAACTCTTAAGGACATCCTCCACTTCCCCTGTTTTCATTGTCCACTAGGTAGAGGTGTTATCAGCCCTAATGCACCGTCTCTCAAACTCACAAATCCAAACACCTTTGAAATGCCACCTGTAGGCCCCAAAACACCGAGGCAGCAGTGCATCTCAGAAGAGGGATGAAAGTCTTCTCTCCACTCTCTGTCAACATGCTTCACTGGGGTGAGACATCACTGCTCCTTGGCTGCTGTGGCAGAATAAGCAACAAATAATGTGCATGTTCAATAACTCCTTACTGGGAAGTCTGGCTCAATCCCATTCTTCAGCTCTTCTCTAGCCAGTAGGCAGGGTCACCTCTTTTGGTCACAAAATGACTGCAGGAGCACAAAGCTTCACGTGACGACAACTATCAGGAAAATTTTGAACTTCAAAATGGGCAAGAAAACAACGCTGCAGGCCCCATCTAGTGCACTTGTCTGAACTTTCCTAAGTTTTGAGCTATTTTATAATTTTGTAAATTGTAAAAGGCTGAAATAACACAAATTATTCTTGTCCACACAAATGCAAATGATTATATCCAGTGGAATGCAATTGTTTATTGTCTTTTTTCTGTAATAGCTTTGTAATAATTTGTAAGTTTATTTCAGTTTGTAAGTTTATTCCCAATGTGCACTGCTTAAAATTTTGCACTGAACCAACTATAACATCTTATTTGTTTCCTCATTAATTAATGCATGAATTAATGGTATAACTTTGACATTTGTGTACTTTTTGTATCTTCATGACAACTATTATTTTACCTTATTATCTTTTAATTATAGTCTAATACAATTTGAGAAGAACACTAAGTCTGGGCATGGTGGTACTCGCCTGTACTCCTGTACTTTGGGAGGCTGAGGTAGAAGGATCTCTTAAGGCCAGGAGTTCAAGACCAACCTGGACAATGTAATATAGTGAGACCTCATTTCTTAAAATAAAAAAAATTTAAAAATATCAGCCAGGTAGGATGGTGTGTGGCTATAGTCCTACTTACTCAGGAAGCTGAGGCAGGATGATTGCTTGAGTCCAGGAGTTCAAAGCTCCCCTGATCTATGATCACAGCCTTGCAATTCAGTCTGGGTAATGGAGATCTTGTCTCTTAAAAAAAGGGAGGAGGAAGAAATGAGTACAAGGCTAGCTATTCCTCAAATATATTTTTTCTCTCTCTAACAAAGAATATTATCAGTACTATATTGACAAGTAAGATATTTTCATCTACATTGACCAGTGTCTATACCGATGTTTTAAAATGCAATGATTTTCCTCCATCCTCTTTTAAATGTATTTTTTATTTTCAATTTTTATGGATACATAGTAGTTATTCACACTTATGGGGTACTTGTGACATTTTGATGCAAACATATGACATGTAATAATCAAATCTGGGTCACTGGAATATCTACCACCTCAAACAATTATCCTTTTTGGTAAAAAATTCCAAAATTCTCTACTATTTATTTTGAAATATATACTAAATTATTATTAACTATATTCACCCTATTTTGCTACTAAACACTAGATTTTATTCCTTTTATTAACTGCATTTTGTACCCATTAACCATCTCCTCTCTATCCCTGCTCCCCACCACCTTTCCAAGCAACCAAAACAAAAATTGACAAATGCGTTCACATCAAGCTAAAAAGCTCTACACAGGAAAGGGAACAATCAACAAAGTGAAGAGAAAACCTGGAGAATTGAAGAAAATATTTGCAAAGTATTCATCTGACAAAGGATTAATAAGCAGACTATATAAGAAACTTAACTCAATAGCAAAAAGAAAAAAAAATACAAATAATCTGATTTTTGAAATAAGCCAAATATCTGAATAGATATTTTTCTTTTTATGAAGGGAATATTGGTCAAAACTAGCTCCCATGGCCATCCTTAACTTGAAGAGAGAAGGCAAAGGTATTTGTCATTTTCAAGGTCTACAGTAGGAGGCTTGGAAACAAGATGGCAGATGAGCATGGATGACCGTGGCTGGGCTCATCCAGCTCAGAGTTCAGAAGAGCTCCTTGAACTTCTGCCTGGGACCCTTCTCTCCAGGAGTAGCTGCATAAATCCTGGGAGCTCAGTGGTTTAAGAACATCTTGGATAGAACTTATGCTGTTCTCTAAAAACTCTTGTCTCTTAAATATAAGTATATTCCTGAATCTTCTAGACACCTCCCAACCCCATGAACAGGTTTCTAGCATGTTTGCCACCTTAGTTCACTATGCATCTTTGAACTTGATGGGAAAGTGAATGGTAAATACAGCTTAAGAGCAAGGTTGTATCTTGCTATTCCAGTAAGAAAAAGCACACCCTTTTCTGCCTGGAGCTAACTGGCTCTTGTGCTGGGAATAGTAACCAAGAGGATGTGAATAACCTGGAATTTGCTTCCATCTCTGGTAGAATAACAATGACTAGCACCAAAAGAAAAATCTGAGGAAAGAACAAAGACTCCAGGCTTATAGTATCAAAATTTCCCAACAAAAATCTAACCTCTGAAGGTCTCAGTTATGTCATCTACAGAAGATGTCACATTAGGTAAAACCTGTGAACTTATAGTCCCAACATGGCCAGATTTCAGAAAATCTAACTCTTCTCTGGACTCTGAATCTTTTAAAACAAAAGGGAATAAAGGTGACCATTCAACTAAATAAGAGGTGCAGAAAACCTGCTGGATGTAGTGACATTATATTTTTCTTAACAAATATTCCGCAATCTACCCAAACTCAAATTACGAGATATCAAGACATTATAGAACCTTGGGCAGGGCCTTTGCCTCTGACTAGCTACATGATACTGGCAAATTACTCACCTTGTCTGGGCCAAGTCTTGGACTTGATGTCTAAGACCTGTAGCTAAAATATAAATGATGCAGAATGTTTAAAATATTATGATGCAGAATATTTCTTTATGATTCACATGCCCACACTGGACTTTCACCAAGGACTTAATACTCAAAATAACTCTTCTCTCCTTTGCAATTATATGTAATTGAAAGAAAGAGGTAAACATTTATGAACTTCCAATAGTGAAAAAAAAGAGGTAGACAAAGTTTGTGATGATAAAATCCAAGAAGAGGGCTTGGTGCCCGTAGCACAGTGGTTATGATGCCAGCCACATACCCTAAGGCTAATGGGTTTGAACTGGCCAGGGGTCAGCTAAACAACTGCAACAAAAGAAAAATAGCCAGGCATTGTGGTGGGTGCCTGTAGTCCCAGCTACTCAGGAGGCTGAGGCAAGAGAATTGCTTAAGCCCAAGAGTTAGAGGTTGCTGTGAGCTATAATGCCATGACACTCTATAGAGGGCAACATAGCGAGAATCTGTTTCAAAAAAAAAAAAAAAAAAAAGAATCCAAGAAGAAGATCAAAAAGCACACATTTCACTTTATTATATTTGCCTCTATTGAAGAAGTGTATCCCTCAAGATCTAAATAATTGATCATAAACCCTAAATCAGCAGCTACCTACTTCTCGTGTAACAGCTCAAACAATGGCAATATTTTTTTTAAAAAATCTGAGCTTAAAATATTAATAATATTGGAATTGGAGGTATATAGAATATTTTTATAGACAGAAAAATATATACTGCAAAACAATAGATATCTCATAACACTAACATTGACAGAATAAAGCCAAACAAGAATATTCTATGTACATAATTTTCAAAAACAAGCAAAAGTAATCTCTGGTGTTAGAAATCAGGTCAGTGGGAAGGGGAAATGACTGCGAGAAAAGTGAGGAATCTGTGTTTCTGGTGATGTTGAACTTCTTGATCAGAATGCTGGATACACAGTATACTCATTTCATGAAAATGCATCAAGCTATACAGCTATGATTTGTGCATTTTTCTGTGTATTTCTTTGAGAAAAATTTGTTCTTCAATAGTTCTTGAAGGACTTCAATAAAAATATTTTAAAAGGATGAGTCCTTATATTGATCTATTTCTTAAAATTTAAAGAGTGAACATGTGCTCATTTTATCATTTTAGGGATCATTTAGCCACAAACGATCTAACCATAAATGATTTGATCATTCATCATTCATTCAGAGGGAATACATGATTAATATTTTCTAATAATTTTTTAAAATACTAAGATAGGTCACATAAAAATACTTATAATGGTTGTCTGAGTTGTAGGTATTTTTTGTTTTCTTCTTTATAACTTTCTGCATTTTCTAAATTTTCTACCTTAAATATGCATTAATTCCATAGTCATACAAATTTAATTTTATATAAAAGAAAATAAATTAACAAACCACAATTGTGAGGTGAGAGATTTTCTTTTGTTAGAAAGTCTTCACATATGGTAGACAGATGGTAAGAAACTGCTGAGACCAATTTGTTCTTCAAGGTGAAAATTACATATTGTTGATGCCGCCTTTTTTTTGTAGCTAAAAAAGAATTTTAACACAAAATGTGGCCCCAAAATATAAGAAGACCATGTAGGTTTTCGGTGATAACTATCTCTGTCCAACTTCAGAGGGTTATACACAAAGGACTTTTGTAGATTCATGAAAACTATTCATCAGTCTGATGCATTTGGTGAAGAATCCACACTCTGGGTATAGTTGGTACAATTCATTCATTTTGATGGTACCTAGTAATCCTTTCCTCTTTTTTTGAGATAAAGTCTCGCTCTTTTGCTTCAGCTAGAGTATACAATGGGATCGTCATAGTTCACTGCAATTTCCAGCTCTAGGACTCAAGCTATCCTCCTGCCTTAGCCTTCAGCTAGAAAAGAAGTACAGACACCTGCCACCATGCCTGGCTAAAGTTTTCAGTAGAGAGAGGGTCCTGTTCTTGCTCAGGCTGGTCTAAAACTCCTGGCCTCAATCAGTCCTCCAGCCAGAGTGCTGAGCCTATAGGTGTGAGCCACTGTGCCTGGCCAATCCTTTCCTTTTATGCAGTGTTCTTTTGTTGGAGAATCAGAGGTGCATCATTATTCTATCTGTTTAGAAGAGTCCTGAATGCTAATACAGGGAGAATTATGTCTGACCACTTCAGTGTGACTACTTAAACATCTAAATGTAGAAGGATTATGTAAATAATCTATGAAAAACTGATTATAAGCATTATTAGCCTTTGGCATTCCTCCGCACTTCCTCTTCCTTTCAACTTTCCTCCTTTTTATTCTATTCTTCTGTCCTCAAGCACTGTGTATTGCCTATATTATAAATCTGTGGCAAATTAGTCCCTTGGTCAACATGGACAAGAGCCAAAGGTAGTAAGTGATGTTATCCCAGGGAAAGTTTGTGCTGGAAACAAACCACAAACAAGAGCACCAATTAGAACAATTATGGCCACTGGGTTTCAGTGTAACAGCATAGCACTGCTGAGTACTGATGTCTAGAGCTGCACATTTGCAAACTGCTGAATGGCATATATTATATTAAGATTCAGAACTCTTACTGACTATGGAAAATGAAACCATTTCTTTAAACCCAGGATCTGGAATATTATGTTGTCACAGAAGCCTGACTAATACACAAAGTGTAAGAATGTGGCCAGGAAAAAAAAGTGAATTTTCAGCAAAGATATCTGTATATACAAGACTAAATTGCTTCTGTCTCCAGAAATAGTAGCGATAATGATATTGATAATAATAATAATGCAAGCAGGTACTTTTTCTATTATTTATAAATACTAACTCATTTAATCACTTAAAAATCATATGAATGCTATTACGCTCATTTTTTCAGGTGAAAATACTAAAACACACAGAGATTCAGGAATTTTCCCAAAGCTGTCCACGGTGAGCAACGGAGCTGGGATTTGAACTCAGGCAGTCTGGATCCTGAACCTGTGCTTTTAACTATCGGGCAGCAAGTCAAAAGTGGCTCGTCTTCTATTTATGCTATAAATCCATTCGAGTTTTAAAAGAAATAAAAGTCCTTCCATCCACCTCAGAGACAAGTCTTCATCATTATTCCTCTATTGCTTCAATCTTAGAGGCTGACCTGTTCATGTTTATGACACTGAATAGCTCACATGGAGAATTTTGGCTTTACATAACTCTAACGTAAATGTCAATTTGCCAGTAGGAACACCTCCATCACAGGCTGACGGTCACAAAATCACAGCCTGTACTGGGAGGCAAGAGCTAAGGGATACAAGTAGAGAGTGGTGGAGGATATTAACCTGCTCTGTGCCATGTCTGTGGGTGGACTAGGTTAGTTGCTTTGTTTTGCATGGGGTTAAACCCTCGGTCATCCTTGATGTGATGTGTTTGAGTAGACGCCTCTTCTGAGTTCTAGCTGAACATGTGCCTCTGAATCACCTGGGAATCTTGTTAACACGCAGAGATTCTGATTTAGTCAGTGAGGCAGATTGTAAACATGGCCACCATTCTCCATCTCTCCTTACACCCATGCCCTTCACAGAGTGACCTTGCAGCCCGTCCCAACAGGAACTAGAAGTTGTTTGCCTTCTACTCAAATCTACATTGGCCTTTGGCTTGCTTTGACCAACAGGATGTGAGAAGGTTATATGATGCCATGTCTAGGCCATTTCTTTCCTCAGAATCTTACAACTTCCCTGGGACAAACCCAAACTAACCTGCTAGGGAATAAGAGGCCACCTGGAGGAGAGCCCAGGTGCCCAGCTGATAGTCAACCACCACCTAGAAGCAGATCCGTGTGGTTCTCCTGCATGTGACCAAAATGACACATGAGGGAAGATAGCCAAGAACAAAAGAACCTTCCAGCCAACCCACATATTCACAAATAGTCATAAATGATTGCCATTTTGAGCTACTGTGCTTTATGATAATTTGCCACACAGTGATAGTTAACTGATATAATAGGTTGAAAATAGGGCCTGATCATCCATATTTCCAACAAGATCTGAGGTGATGCCCATGCTGCTATTCTATGGACCACCCTTAGTAGCAAGACTCTCTAGTACAGGGATGGGAATACCCTTCATCATATTCACCAAATCCAGCCTGTGGCCTGATTTGTATGACCAGTGCTCTAAGAGTGGATGAAAAGGAAGAAGAAGAAGGGAGAAGGGGAAAGAAAGGAGGAAGAGGAGGAGAAAGTCATAGAATATACAGCCTGCAACTCCTAAAATATTTACTAATATTTACTATCTGGCACTTCATAGAAAAAGTTTACTCAACTCTATTCCAGGGTATAATAATAATCCTCTAACCTAAAAGGTATGAATAGAATTTTAATCTCCAGATGGGTTTTGAGTTGTTCACTGAGCTTTGTATGTCCCAGACATCTGGGACATACAGAGACGCCCACCACATTTGAAAGGTTGATGAATAAAAGAGTGAATGAATGGATATCCAGTTTTCCTGGACTGACTTTCTGAGCAGCTATCCTTATTACCACAGTCCCCCAATGATACTGGGAAAATTTAGCAAATCTTCGTTTGGAATATTTGTGACACAGTTTCTCCTTCACAGATATCTGTCCAGGACAATGCTCCAAACTTCATGTCAGAGATTTCAGGAATTGAGAAGAACTTTGCTAAAGTGGCTGGGTCTTTGCTAAAGTGGCCCTTCTAAAAGATTTTAGTAGCTCCCTGATATTCTTTGGGCAATTCCACTCCCATGAAAATGTAGCTAAGATGCTAAAGGGAGGGCAGAGGTGATGTGCAGGTGAAAGTCATGTCAGGGCCACATTACTGTAGGAAACAGTAGAAGGAAGAGATGTGTGTGCCTGTGTGGACGTGTACACACACACTACACATCTACTGCAGAACTTTTGGTTTTCTATACATGAATCCATGTTTGCAAACCTAAATTCAGTCATCATAACAGCTTTGCTTTCTGTCCTTTCAACTTCTCTATACAATTATAGCAAATAAAAAGTAAATAATTACACAGACTGCTGGTCTGGGTGCCTGTACTTCTGACTTGAGGTTCAGCAAATATTCTCATACAAACTAAGTGACTAAAAATGATCACTGTGGAAGAAGAGGATGGATTTAGGAAAAGGAACTCTCTACGCCCAACTTGTTCTCATCTACAAAAGGGAATTATCACAGCTCCTACCTCAGGAGCTTGTGTGAGATTTAAATTTGTGTATCGTCTTGGAAAAGCTCCTGACTCCGGAACACATTTGGTAACCACCAGCTGCTGTTGCAGCCTCCCTGCCCACTGCAGTCCGCCTCCGTCTCCTACCCTGGCCCTGTGAGTTCTACCTGTGCCTTGACAGAGTGCATTTTTAGTAGCAAGGAAGGTCATTCCTTTGGCCTAAGAAAATCCCTAATTACTAAGTAGGATGAATCTCACTGTCCTGGGTACAGTCGACCCTGAATTCGAATGTGCACAAGAACCCAGTCTCTTTCCTGTGCAGGAGAGGGACTGTTGAGGGTTTAACCACATCCCTTGCTCACCCCACCTTCTCCTCATTAACAAACAGATGCATCAGGGAACTGTAGCTGAATCTCTCCCATTTAATTGGGTCAGATGATTGTAACTCACTAGTATCACTGAATTTGAGAAAAGTAGGGAACCTCTAGTAGTTCTTTTTGTGGAGAAATATTAACTCGTTGAAGAACAGCAAGCACCCAGGGTGAAATTCATGGCCGGCTCGCGTGTCTGGGGACCAGCAGCCCTGGGAAGTGGCGCCGGGAAGCGTGCTGGTTCCCATGGAAACAAACATAACAACCTGACCAGCTGATTTGGCTCCATAATTTTAAGGAATTTCATTCTTAACTGGGCTTCAAGATTCCCTGGGAGGGAAGACTAGAAGTAATTTACGTATATTACCGGCCTGCCATTTCCCGGAGGACCGAAGCTGGCTGAGCAGAGCCGAGGTAGAGATTAAGTATTTGGTGAAGCATTACCGGGAAAGTGTGAATCTATTGTTCCGTGGGGAGCAGTAATTTCTCATTGTGTAAAAAGCCGGAGTGAAGAGTGGGGTGCGATCCTGAACTTTAAAACTCCTGTCCTCAGCTGGCTGACCCGATGCAGCTGCTACCCGCCCTTTTAGCACAGGGACCCAGAATAACGAGCAGGTGATGGTAATTTGAATAAATCCTCTGAGAGGGGACAGTGGAAATCAAGGGGCAAGTGGCAGGAAGCTCCAAAAGCAAAGACAGAGAGAGAAGAGGCGGCCTGTCTGGCAAGTCTAAACAGGGGAAGTGACTCCCGTGAGGACAAAAGAAAGTGGGAGACCAGGAGGGCCGCGTTCCCGCCACAGGCTCCTGTCACCCCAGGGACCCGCCCGGGGAGGCGTCGCTCCCGGGAGCTCTGCTGGACCCGTGTCTACACAGTGGACAGTTTGCCTTGTACCCGTGTTGAGGCATTGGGAGCGTGTATCTCAGGGGCATTAAGTACATTCGCGTCGCCGTGCAGTCACCATCACCACCCAGTGAAGCTCTGTACCCAGTGAACACTAACTCCGGTTCCCTGTCCCCCTCCCTGGAAAGCACCACTCTGATTTCTGTCTCTGTGAATCCTGACTCCAGGCGCCTCACCGGAGAGGAGTCTTATAATATCTGCCCTTGGTGTCTGCAGTGATGTCTTCAAAGTTCTTCCGTTCTCTAACATAAGAGAGAATTTCCTAGACTGAGTAAGTATGTACCCCATTTGTCTGCCCATTCGTCTGTTCAGCACATTTGGGTTGTTTCCTCACAGCATCATGATGGTTGGAATGATCCTGCTGGGAACACTGGTGTACACACAGGGGCTGAAGCGCTGCTGTCAATTACTTTGGGAATACCTGGAAGTGGAATTGCTGCATCATTTGGGAATTCTTTGTTACCTTTTTTGAGGAGCCACCATATTGTTTCCTAGAGTGGCTGCACCATAAATTTACTTTTAATTTTATCAAAGATATTTTACATGAGTAAATAAATGAAATAACCCAGGAAGTTGATGTTAAAAAATAGTGGTCCTTTGACGCAAACAACTTTTAATTTCCCCAAGATGGTTTCCTCCACATTACACTGCTTTCAGCAAGTGTTTCCTGAAATTTGCCTCCATTTTTCTTTATTTTTTTTAATTACATCATAACTGTGTAAATTACTGCATTTATGGGGTACAATGTGCTGATTTTATATACAGTTTAGAATGTTTACATCAAACTGGTTAACATAGCATTAACTTCACTTAATTGTTGTGTTTAGATATTTATACTCTACTATTAATAGATTTGACACATACCCTTGCAATATGCACAGTAGGCGAGATCCCACCAATCCCCCTCCTCTACCCATCCACCCCTCCTCCCCTTTCCTCACCCTCCTCTCCTGTCCTTCTTTGTGGGCTATAAGTATGTTTTATCTGAACACAGATGTTTATATGAACATGTGGGTGATTATATATTGATCAATATATATACATATATTGATTTCATAATACTATTGAGTACATTTGGTATTTTTCCCCCATTCTTGAGATACTTTACTAAGAAGAATATGTTCTAACTCTATCCATGTAAACATAAAAGAGGTAAAGTCTCCATCTTTTTATGGCTGCCTAATATTCCATGTTGTACATATACCACAATTTGTTAAGCCATTTATGGGTTTATAGGCACTTGGACTGCTTCCATGACTTGGCAATTATGAATTGGGCTTCAATAAACATTCTTGTTCAAATGCCTTTGTTGTAAAGTGATTTTTGGTCTTCAGGATATATACCTAGTAGAGGAATTGCAGGATCTAATGGCAGGTCTACTTTTAGTTCCCTAAGTGTTCTCCAAACTCTTTGCAGAAGGGACATATTAGTTTGCATTCCCACCAGTAGTGCCAAAGTGTTTCCTTCTCTCCACATCCACGCCAACATCTGTGGTTTTGGGATTTTGTTATATGGGCTAATCTTACTGGAGTTAGATGATATCTCAAAGTGGTTTTGATTTGCATTTCTCTGATGATTAAATAGGTGGAGCATTTTTTTATGTGTCTGTAGGCCATGTGCCTGTCTTCTTCAGAGAAGCTTCTGCTTCCACGTTTCTAAATACTATATTTATGCTCTTGTTTCCTGATATTCAGGGCTATCTATTATCCATTGAGTTCCATATAGGAAAAATATAGAATTTTGCTTATGATTTCTCCAAACAGTTCAAACACATAGACACAATGCTTTCATGCTTCCTATATAGATATATTGCCAATTATTGTTAAGTATAAAATGGAATGTTTGACATCCATAGTTAAGTTGTGCAGTATTACATAATTACTTTTCCTTTATTATATGATTATCTCTACTTTTCCTAGTTCTTTTCTTATCTTTTGTCTTATGTACATACCTCCCACCAATTCATGCTCAAATCCTTTGAAAAAATTCTCACTCTTCTGGTTATTTAAGCAAACATATGAGAATGTCCATTAATTTTGTTGTACACTGCCTACCCATTGTTCCACATGCTCATCCCTCACAGTTATCCCTGTCTGCCTGATCCAACCAGATGGTTTCTGAGCTGTCCTCCTGGGATCTCTTTTTACCAGTTTTCTAGAAAATCCTTTTTCTCTGTCCTTTATTAGCATTTCTGTTTCTAGAGCCCATGTTTAATTTCTTGGTTCACTTTTCTGTTTTAGAGCAGGACAATCTCCAGTAGTTCCTAAGAAAGGGTATATTACAGGTAGATTTTTTTGACAACTTAAATATATAAAAACATCTTTATTTTCCCATCATATTTAAATTGCTTTTATTGACTACGTATCATTTCCTTCAGAATTTTGAAGATACATCTTCACGCCTTTCAGCTTCTAGTATTGCTGGTAAGAAGTTTGCTTTCATTCAGATACTGGCTTTTTTTTGGCAGGTGTTTTTGGCCAGGTATGGGTTTGAACCCGCCACCTCTGTCCTATGGGGCCAGTGCCCTACTCCTTTGAGTCATAGGCCCTAAATAGAAGTATTTCTTTAAGAGAGAGAGTGTGTGTACTTAGAAGTTTTTATTTTTTCATCCTTTCAATTTTCAGATACATAATTGAACTTTTTCTCTGATAATTTTCCATCTCCATTTTCTCTCTTTGGTCTGAAACACTTCTTATTATTTGACAGTAGACTTCCTGGATTGAAATTTTATGTGTTTTTTTCTTTTTCTTTCTTTCTTTTTTTTTCTTTTTGCACTTTTTGGCTGGGGCCAGGTTTGAACCCGCCACCTCTGGTATAGGGGGCTGGTGCCCTACTCCTTTGGGCCACAGGCACCACACTATGTGTTCTTTTTTTGTATGTTTGAGACATTTCATAGCTTCACTTTCCAATGTTTCTATTGAACATCTTATTTCTGCTGCTATTGTTTTAATTTTAAGAGTTTTTAAAAATCCTCTTTAGTATGTGCTCGTTTTGTTTCCTGGATGCATCTTCTTTCCAAATTTCTCAGAAGATAGTCACGTCTGTATTTTTTCTATTGCTACCACTACTGATAACAAGAACACCGTTTTACTTTGTCTGCCACAGTCCTCCAGTGCCAGGTGAAGTCTCGGCCTCATCCTGCTTCCATGTCTGTTAGTTACCCTCTGCTTCTAACAGATTTTCTTCTGTCTCTTTTCATTGTGTTCTTTAACTCTAGTGTGTTCCAAGAGGAAGTAGAGGTAAGAACATCCTTTTAGTTTACCATTTCAATTTAAACCATGGTACCTCGCAATTTTACTCATCATGAGGTCTTACCAGTATAATGTATGTGTTTTCATGTAGATAAATTTCATTATACTTGATAGGAGTGGGAAAGTAGAAAGAGACTTTTGATAGAAACTTTCCTTTCATTCTTAAGCTCAAAGGAGAAAGTCCTTGTATTTTGGGGTTTTTTTTTTCTTTTTCTCAGTTCCATTGTTATCTGTTCTGTCCTGTCATTCTCTCTGGCTGGATGTTTAATATCTTATTTACATAGTGTAATCTTACATATCTGTTTACACTTTTCTCACATTTTCTATCTTTTTCCTAGCCCAGAAAGATTTTCCTGCATTTATATTTCACTAAATTGACATTTAATGATGTCTATTTTATTATGATTCAACATTTGCATTTCCTGATGAAATTTTGTATTTAGATCAAATACTTTTGATAATAAAAGAAATGCATTATCATTGCAAAGAAATTGGAAAATACACTAAAAAGTATATACATTAAATCTATAGTCACATTCGAGAATTAATAATCTGTAGCTCACATTCTGGAGTTAACAGTTTGATAAGAATTTTTATGAATATAATAAGCATTGGTGTATTTGATTTATTTGTTTACAAAATAGAATCATGCAAATGTCTTTGGATATTATCTTTTTTTACTTACCAAGGTAACATCCTCATTCATTCACATAAATACGTTGTTATTTTTACTATAGTTTTTAACAGTTACATGTCATATCTTTGCTTAGATGCACCATAATTCATTTTTCATTTTCTATTAAGTATCAAGATGGTTATTACTTTTTATTTATCACTAAAATATTATGAATATACTCATAAATAATTTTTCAGGACTTTCCAAGTACTCTCTTTAACATATTTTGATGTATGCTGTGAGATCACCCTCTAGAAAGGTTAGATCAATTTACATGCTTATCTACAGTGCCTTTTTCTTCATTCCTTTTTTGATTTCTTAATCAGTTAGAGGTAGGGAAAAGGCAATTCATTCTTGTTTCAATTTGAATTTTTATAGCTATGAGAATTAGTATTCTTTTCAAATATTTATAAGCTATCTATTTTTCTTTTCCTATGACTTAGTTCTTCATATTATTTCCTCATTTTTATCAAATTTTCCTAATTAAAATTTTTAATTACTAAATCTAGAAATTCTATTTACATCTAATGAAACAATGTATATGTAGATATGTATACATTATTAAAAATGTTCTTCTCTCCCCTACACACATTCCTCTTACAACCAGGACATTAGTATTCTGACCTATGGCCTTCCACGGGCTCCTCTGTGCCAACATGCATGTGACTTTGCACAGGGACGCTTGTTCTCTGGGGTTCTACTACACCCATGATTACACAACTTGTTTTATTTATAATTATGAAAAATTTCAAGCATTTAAAGCATTAAGAGCAGCAAAATAAATACCACATAAGCACTATCCCCCACGATTTTGAACGTTAACATTTTTCCATATTTTGTCATGTTTTAAATAAACAGTATTAAAGGTATAGTTTAGTATTTAGTATTAGTTTAGTTTAGTATTAAAGGTATAGACAACTTCTGTCATGAATCCACTGGCAATCCTTCCTAAGTTCATATGCTTTTATATATATGTCAAGAGCTAATTTAAAAACATACATGTACATACACACATTTCTTACACACATGGACTCAAAAAAATTTGGTTGGTTTGTGTATTTTAAAACACAATATTTACTAAATTACATTTTTACTCAATATTTTATTTTTGAGGTCTATTCACACACATATCACTTTAACTTATTTGAATGACTGTACATGGTATTCACTTATTCATTGATGGAAATTTACACCACCAGAAGATTTCACTATTAATAACAAAGCTAGCAATGTGCGTCTTTGCACATGCCTTTCTATACATGTAAGCAAATATTTTGTAGAGTATGTTCCCAGAGGTGACATTTTGGGGCCCTAGGGTATGAGCATCAATTGTTTTACTAGATAATGCTAAATTAAGCTTATAAGCAGTTTCTTTTTTTTTTTTTCTAAATAGCATAGCTTTCATTTTCTCCCATTCGTGCCAAATTTTGCTATTGTTATAGTTATTTTGCAGCTATTGCCAGACATACAATGATACTGATTATATTTATTTGCCTTGCCTAATTACAAAGAAGTTGAATAGCTATTCATGTTTATTGCTGTAACTTGCTTTTATCATTTAACTTAAATAGCTATTATAGAATTTATTTAATAAAGTTTAGAATGATTCAATCATCCATTCTCAAAGATGCTTTGCTGTGCATCCTTGTCAGAACTGAGTATCAAATCTTTTCTTAATGGTTGCAAATCTGATGGTTGAAACAAAGTGGGACTTCACTGGTTTCTTTAGGGTGCATTTTTCTGCCAGTTAGTGAGGCTGAACGTATTTTCATACTTATTGGCCATTTCAATTCTATCTTCCATGAATTGCCTGATCATGTTCTTTTTCTGCTTTTCTATGGTTGCTTGCCTTTCTCTGATAAAATTATAGAGGCTTTTTGTATCATTAAATCTCATGATTGTTCATGTCATTCTTCTGTTTAAATATATGTCTTTCTTAATTCCAAAAATATAAGGAACATTAAGTATTTCTATGTTACATAGAAAAGCCATTTTCACCCCTCTCTGAGGTGACAAAGAAGGGCCCCTGACCTCACACTCTTCCCTATCTTCAGGTTTGTACAGTGACAGGTGTCTCAGACACAAGCAGCTATCAGCACAGCAGACAGACCTGGAAGACAGAGTCCCGAGAACAGTAAAATGATTTAAGAGTATGTAAGTAGGACACTAACTACAGAGATTTTTATTTCATGTAAATCGAGTCTATGGTACTCTACTCCAAAGCCAGCATCCTGATTTGACATGATGAGCTTCAACATGGTTCGTACTTCACGTATAAAAAAGACAATTACCAACATAGTTACAGACACATATATAACAAAATTTTAAAACACATTAACATTTAAGAAATAGCCTACTTACTTTCCTATTTTTTTTGAAAATTGTCAGTTTCTTGGAGGCATAAAACTGCTCCAGAAAGTTTTTATTAATATTGTGTCATGCTTAATGCCTTATAGAGTATTGGTTCAGTCATTTGCCCATGGAAAAATAATTTATGGTGAAGTAGTGAAACAGTGCTGATGCTGAAGTTAACAGTATATACTCGAGACCATTTAGCTTGTACCGTGCTCTAAAGTTTATTTCCTGGAATACTGCAATAGACTGAGCCTAATGAAATAATGACTACTTTTGAAAAATTCCAATTATTAGATTAAGACTTGCGAGAAACTTAGAAAATACCTAATTGATTGCAAGGAAGGCAACAAAGACCTGTGGCATATTTTTCAGGAAATCCAGAAGGACAGAAAACTCAAAATTTACCTAGATTAGATTTCAGAAAATATTAAGCAATATATTGGTTTGCAAACAATCAAAGAATTAGATATTTGTGGCTGTTCATCATACTGACTTCTAAGCAATACATTTTATTCTTTTCTAAAAGAGTGATAGTCTAGCAGAGTTTTACTCAAAAGTGGCAAATGTCTTTTTTAAATTACTTTAAAAGCATTAAATCTGGGGCAAGTGCTGAGAGTTAGAACATGATCATTGTTTCTTTGGGCAAAGCCAAACTACTTCTAAGAAGCATAGAAATCTGTGAGGGTGTGGGGAGGATGTTATCACCATAATATGGCACTGTGCTTAAAATTCCCACCAAAGAAGTTACTCATCTGCTAATATTTACCAGATAAGTTATATCTCTTTTTTATGTATTTTGTATTGTTCGGGATCCATTGAGGGTACAAGGAATTAGGTTACGCTGATTGCATTTGTTAGGTAAAGCACCTTTTATAATTGTGTCTCACCCCAAGAGGTGTGCCACATACCATAGTCCCATCCCCCTCCTCCCCTCTCCCCACTCCTTCATTCCCCTACCCCCTACTTTGTATTAGCTCATCTACTGCCTTCATATTACAGTTGAGTACATTGGATTCTTGCTTCTCCATTCTTGGATGCTTTACTAAGAAGAATGTGTTCCGCCTCCATCCAGGTTAATACAAATGATGTAAAGTCTCCATCTTTTTAATGGCTAAATAGTATTCTGTGGTGTATATATACCATAGCTTGTTAATCCATTCCTGGGTTAGCGGGCATTTAGGCTGTTTCCACATTTTCGCAATTGTAAATTGAGCTGCAATAAACAGTCTAGTGCAAATGTCCTTACACTAAAATAATTTTTTTTCTTCTGGGTAGAGCCCCTGTAATGGGATTGCAGGATCAAATGGGAAATCTAATTTTAGTTCTTTGAGGGTTCTCCATACTTCCTTCCAAAAAGGCTGTATTAGTTTGCAGTCCCACCAGCAGTGTAAAAGTGTTCCCCTCTGTCCGCATCCACACCAGCATCTGCAGCTTTGAGACTGTGATGTGGGCTATTCTCGCTGGGGTTAGGTGATACCTCAGCACTGGGAAAACTGAATAACAACATGTAGTAATATCTCTTATCAAAATTCAAATGTGTTATTTTGAAATTTTTAGGCATATTATTCCTCAAAGAAGACAGAAACCCACCATAGAAACCACATTGATGGGAGTGAGGAGAAGAAAAAATCTAGAGGTTAAAGAACCAGCAGCAAAGATCGGATCCAGAGCATTTTTTTCTGGACAGAAATGAGTACCAGGAAGACGCCAAGCAGTCCAGGTCAGCCTTAACCTGGCGAGAGGGGATCTGAGGACCTGGGGAAGCTCCACGCAGCTCCGGCTGTAAGACCACGAGGCTCCAGAAGCAGTTAGCCCGGACTCAGTCCGAGTGTCCCCGAGTAGCTTAATTAAAACTTTTTAACCTTGATGTTCTAATCTCAGCACGTGTGCTTTAATATTTTCTTTTCAGGATCATTTGAAAAAATAAGTAATAATTATACGAAATGCAGCACAGCAGCACGTGTTATGTTAGAAGCACTTGATGTGCGGTGATGAGGGCGTCTGGATTTTGTCTGGGTGGGCCCTCCTCTGGCCCTTCACGAGCGTCACTGGCTGCTGCTCGCAATGGTGTCAGCTTTTATGTCCGCTGCGGTGGACTTTCCTCCATGTCTAAGTTTCAGGTAAGCTTTCCAAGCTGAGCTGGCCTAACCTCACCTCCAGAGAAGGAATTATGTCAAATCTACATGTCATAACGTGTGTTTGGACAGACCTGGAGATCAGGGATAAACAATTGTTGAAGAAAATATAAACAAATCTTCCTCAGAGAGAGAGAGAGGCGGGGGAGGAGGGAGACTTACTTTCACAACATGACAGATGCTTGGTCCTGTGGCAGGTGCTTGTACATGTATAATTTCATTTGATATTCATCACAACCTTGTGACTGAGGTACCTTCATCCTATAAGAGAGAAACTCAAGGCGCTGAGGTTGTACAGCTGTAGGAGGCAGATTCTGAAGGATAACTTTGAAAGTGCTCACCAGTATAACCAAAGCCAGCATAAAGCAGGGTTTTAAAAGAGCGCACGCAGGGTGCCCCCTAAATGTTTCCGAGACTTTCTCTGTATATCCAACTCTTAAACGTCCTTTGGAGTTTACAGAAAAAGTAACAGGAGGTTGTTGCTAGATTCCCAAGTTTCTAGAATGTTAAGTATAGGAAGGAGTAAGTCCTGCACTCCAGTGAATGGAGGAGCTGTGCACCCCTGGTGGTGGTGATGAGAGCATGTTCCCATGGGGAGCACTTATCACCCACACTCTGCAAGCACCAGGCCAGGTGCAAGAGATTGCTGGTAATGACAGCAAAGTCTATTTCTCATGATGGATAGAACAGGGAAAGTTGAGCATCCAGAACTTGGATGTAGAATATTTTGCACTGAGTCTAACTCTTATCTTGGGCCATGGCCAGAGGAAACAGCAGGAAAGAACTATAATTATATATATTAAGGTTTGTTCCTTTAACCCTAAGAGTTATTGAATAAATTTTCCAAGAGAAGTGGATAGCACTCTAGGCCTTATAAACTCTGCTATGAAAAGTCACATGGAAATGTCATGGAGTGATTAAACTGGGTGTCCTGGCTGCTGCGGCATCGGTGGTTTTTTTCCTGTAGAAAAAAATCGAGAAACAAGGTGCCCCCCCTGAGAACTCCCTGCAGATGTGTAGTTGTGTTGGGTGACATTGTTTCACGGGGATCCATCTCTGCAGCTGAGGCTGAGTTGCCACTAGGATTTCTGCCTATCAGGGAGAGAAGCCTCTGAGCAACCCATTCATGATCAGGTTAAACATAATTTGAATTCATTCATTTATTCAATTATGATGGATCCAGCATTCTTATATGTTAGGCACTGTGCTAGCTTGCATCTGGGTCTATTCAGAAGTAAAGATAGATACTACTCTTGCCTTGAAATAGCTTATAGTTAAAGGAGGCTAAAGTGCTAAAAGAAAGAATACAGGTAAACTGTCATAAATTTTATAAGGCAAATGGGGGCTATGAGAGAAAATAGCAAAAAACTTTTTAAAACTTGGAAATAGGCCAACCTTGGGGGTGGTTCGTCTTTTCGGTGTTCCACTGGGCCGTTGTCTAACAAGGACTGTGCAGTTACCTGTGGGAGGGAACCTGGGTTTGACTTTGGTATTTACTATTGGAGGTTCAGACTCTGTGAAGTTACATGTTAATTTGTAGATTTCTGTCTGGAAGAAATTTCAACCCCCAAATTCATAGTTTTATTGCACTGTAGGACCTTAATCAATTTTTCCGTAGCTCGGCAGACTTATTTCAAAATGCCTTGTCTAGTGGAGTATGAATACTTTATTCCCCAACACGCTAGTTGAACTAGCTTTACCAACCTATTGGTTTCCTCATTAATAAAGGAACTGAATAACATCTTTGATGCTTGTTCAGGCTCTTATTATGAGAGTAATGTGTTTAACTTTTTGAAAAGTGATTATTTGATAGCAGCAGGAATCATTTCTGGGAAGATGGGTGCATGAATCAGTCTGGGCTACTATAACAAATGTCTGTAAACCATCTAGTTTAAACACATGGTTCCCCCAGGAAGAGAGAGAGGGTGGGGAGAGAGAATCTATGTGCCCTGATTGCTCTTCCTCTTCTTATAATGAGACTAGTCCCATGACGGGGGCCCTACCCTCGTGACCTCATCTGCTTATCTCCCGAAGACCTCAGGTCCAAATACCATCACAATGGGGTTAGGAATACAACATATGACTTGGGGGATGGGGAGAGACACAAACATTCAATCATAATAACGGAGTTGGGAGTTTCGAGAAAAGGTTCTCAAGATAGAGTTGTGAAGGATGCAGCAGCTGATGGACTCCGACCTGGGTAAAGATGGCATCATGCAGTCGAAATAGCTTTGGCATCAGGCAGGTCTGAATTCACATCCTACATTCAAGACTAAATAGTTCTTAGCACAACTTCTCAGTGCCTCAATTCCTCAGCAGTTGAGTGGAGCTGACAATAATGACAGTATCAGAGAGATGTGATAATTATGTGCATAAAGGAACATATGGGAATCATATTCCATAGTACCTGGAACATAATGAATTACATTATGAATTCATGAATTACAGGAAGTTCCTTTCTTAGATATTAATTGGTGCTACTCTGGGAATTCTCAGAGATCAAACTGGAAACTCATTTCCACATTCCCAGTTATTGGGTGTCTTATCCTTGACATTCCAATGGTAATGTGAATGAATTATTTCCCCTCTGCCAAAACACTTAGTAGATATACCCAGGAACTCCAAACTTAAGAGACTATCAAGACTAAATTTCATCCCAGATTTTGAATGTTTCAGACACAGCAGGAGTTAAGAGAAAGCACTATACAAATAGATTTTTATCTTAGTAGCACAAACCTGATTTAGTGTTTGCAGCACTTCAGATAAAAATCAGCCTTGCTTTACCTTTGCTCAGCAAAACCTACTTCAAGGATTAACAATGTAGGGAAATTTTAAAAAGAAGCTTTAATATAGTTAACAAATCAAATGCTATTTCTGTACCTATCCTAATTGCACTTAAAATTTACATCAAATTATATGTAAAAATAAAATGTTCTCATCTGGTCTTTAGAACTGGTCCCCAAAGGCTATTTACTAAGCTATATACTTCATCATTGTAAGTATGTGAAGTTAAATAGACCTACTATAAATGAATGTTGCTAAAAGTATTATGTAGTTTAGACTTTTTACCAATTTAAATCAACCTTCCTTATTAGTTCAAATTGGCTTTCAAAGTAAATACAGTTTTCTGAGGGGGCCGAGATGGTGGGCAAGACACAGCTTGCATCCTCTGCTCTCAAGGAGGTGAAATGTTGCTGCAGGTGGAGTATCACCTGTGGAGGAAACATCTCAGAGAGGGCACAGTGAATCATCAGAGGAGCAATTGGAGACACCCAAAGTACAGGGCAAGAGAGGCAGGGTGATCTTCTCGGCAAGATCAGGTGGTACCTGAGGGAAATCAATCTCACACACTGTGGCTGCCCACTGTGCACACCTCACACACCCCAGCTGCCTTTGCATCTCTCTTGCTGGCCAAGGAGGGCAGGGGACAGCAGTCTCACACACTGTGACTGCCCACTGTGCACACCTCACACCTCCCAGCTGCCTCAGCATCGCCCCTGTAGGCCAAGGAGGGCAAGGGGTGGGCACTCTCACACACTGTGGCTGCCAGCCGTGCACACCCTCATACCCCCCAAATGCCTCTCAGGGATCTGAGCAAAGCAGACACCCACCAGCCCTCAACATCACCCTCCACTGTCTTCCTGTGTCAAAAGCATCACTGCTGCCACCTCAGTAGTTGCCACAGCTGGACCTGGGTGGATGGAGAATTGCAGCCATCAGCCTTCCCCTAGGACACTAGGTGTCTCTCTGGCCCTGCCAGCAAGCTGTAGATGGGCCAGCCACTGAGGACCAAAGAATCTTCCCACTGCCAGACATGCGACATACCCAGGCACTAGCCAAGGATCCCCAACTCCTTCAGGCACCTACCAAGGTACCACAGGCTGCACCAGCACCTGCCAGGGTCCTGCAACCCCCCAAGTCCCTGACTACACCAACCACATAACACACCCTGGCACCTGCCAGGGTTCTACAACTGACTGCATGGCTGCCTGTGGTCTTGGGAAGTATCCAGGGGCATATCAACTCACCATGACCTGCTGAGACACCTACCAAGGCCTCACTACCTGCCAGACACCCACCTGCAGCTTAGGACCTGTCCAGGGGTTGGCCAATAACTCTCAACCCATCAAAGCACCCAAAATGTTCTGCCGTTGGGTGAACCTTCCTTTATGAAGAGGTACCCACCAAGACCCCTGCTGGAGTTTCCAACAGCAGCCTGGAGAACAAACCATTACCTCAAATGAACATCCTTCAGCAATGACTGGAGCTGTCACACCACCAGGGAACAGGAGGACACATGCACATAGAATGTGCTCCCTTGTACAAGGTGCAACCGTGTTTTTGGCCAAAACTATCAGGGAAATAATCATTTGTTTTAATTTTTAATTCAAATTTTTATTTATTTATATCTAGGTATTGCTTTTTGTATTATACAGGAATTTTAGGTTGTATTTTTTAACCTATAAGAAATTTTATGTTAGAAATACAGGTAAATACAAAACACAAGAACAGATTCAAGGTAAAAGAAGGTAACAGGAACAAATAGTACTACCCGTTTATAATGTCAGCCTTACTTTTCCCTCAAATATTTGTGAGGGGAAAAAAGTGTGAAAAATATAATACTTCCCACTCCAATGTGGCATCGTGCCCTGAACTCAATCGTCAAGATCTTTTGGAGAATCTCTTGGGCTGTTCCTCAATTCTCAATAATATATATTTTTTTTGTGAAAGAGCTTCAAGTATTAGAGGAGGTTATGAGAAGAAATATCATGCAGTATGGTAAAACATCCCAACAACAACAGCACTCATTTACATTTCTTCCTGTTCCGTCGTCTAGGAAACATCAGGCTCGGGAATCACATGGCAAAGACATTTTGCTCAGCAAGGATAGAAAATTCTTGTGCTGTAAAAAGGCATAGAAGCAGACAATTCTATTTTATAGAGGGTCACTAACAGAGATTGAAAAGCGATGTACACTACTTAATTTCTACCATTTTTATTAAAGTACGTATTTTAAAATATTGGCTGCGTTTTTTAAAAAAGAAAATGCAGAATAAAGATTCATTAAGTACTTTGAAATACACTTTTACTCTTTACTGTGGCTACTAATGAATGAGAGACAAAATGGGGAGAAGAGAAGAGGTAACCAGGAGATAAAGAAGAGAGAAAGAGAAAATGGATTAGATGGGAAGATGCTGAAAGTCAAAATGGTGCAGGAAATACAAGGAAAGGGAGAGGAGAGGAAATGTACACTAGACACTCACAAACCAACAGACAATGAATGTTCATGAAGTAATTTATCCCATCACACAGTCTATTCAGTTCTACTTTGGACATTTTGAAAAGTTGTTACAATGGAACAAAAAATTTCTTGGAACCATCGAATACCACCACAGCCAGTGCCTCAGCCACCAGCCCCCACCTTGACATTTGATCCTCAGTTTTCTTCCAGGCTTCAGTCCAGCTTATTCTCTTCACTCGGTTCCCCTCAAAGGTGATATTATAGAGATAACCTTGGTTCACATTCCTAACAGTGTTTATTAGATGCCTGTAGAATTTTCTTGAAAGTAAGTTTGCCTTTTCTTTTCCTCCTACATTAATTAAAAAGAGCTCTTTTCCCCCTCTGATCTGCAGGGTTTCATGAATATTAATTTAGGCTAAGGTTTTGTTGTTGTATTAAGCCTTTTGTAGACTTACAAAGAGAAATAAAAATATAGCTAATCTCTTTGTCAATCTCAAGATCTGTAGCTCAGAAAGAGAATTAAGCCAATGCCTTAGGAGGCTGTAAACCACTGTTCAGAAGGACATTCCTATGGCTGTGGAGCCCGACTTCTGCTTTTCAGAACCCATAGCAAGTGACAAATACGATAATTGTCTTTGAGCACATCTGAAAATGGATCTGCAAATGAGTAGATTCACCAAAACCAAAAAGATAGTTTATTTTTCAATAAAGTTTGCAGGGGGTGGGTTGACAGTGTTGGCCTCTCATTACTCCAAGAGGCAGAGGGGAGAATGAAATTCTAGGATGCAGAGTATTCTAGGAGAGTATTGTGTGGATGTTTTCATCAGGCCCACCATGAAGTTTATTGTTTGGATAAATCTCAGAGTGCTCCACGGACCACCTCATAAACCTTGGGGTCTGGTGCAATGACTGTCATTCCCAATTGCTCCTTGTTTAACATAGAAACTCAGTCACCAGAATTTGGTTTCCTAATCTGTAACTTTCTGGACCATTATGTTAAACGTATGTAAGATACTATATGCACCTAGTAAATAATATAAGGTGGAGGACCAGCCTCAGAGACCATCCATTCCTCTCACCTGAAAGGGGGTCCAAGGTGAGTCTGTAGAGATAGAGCTGTCATTCAAAGGCTAGTCTGAGGTCAGAGCTGGAAAGGAGACACACAAAAATAGGTTCCCAATCCAGAGGTCTGCCCTGAGCCCCACAGCTTCACACTGCATGGGATATTGTGAAATGTTTCCTCTTGTTTTATCTGTAAAATGCCCTTCCTTCACATTCAGTAGCTGAAAAGGCAGAATAGACTCAAACTGTGGCTGATGCAAAAGCAGGGAAATAGTGTTTTTGGATCTATTAGAATAAGATTCTAGAAGGCACCTCCAGTGCTCCCTAATGGCAAAGTACATTCTGCTGGAACCCCGGGAGGCATCTTTACTAATTAGCATGCTATTTCCTCTGCAAAGTAAATGTTAAATGCTTGAACTTCATACATCATTTCTAAACCAAACCCCGTTGTGCTGCCTTTTTCAGGGAGAGATGAGGTATGCCCTCTGATTCACAGGTGAAAAAGGAACAAACCATTTGACTTTCAAAATGAGTTAATGAAAGAAAAATGTAAGATGTCCTTGAGGGAGCTGGTTGACTGAATCTGGGATCTGTTGAACTGAATTTCACTCCCACAGATAAACATGTATTGAGCAGAAGTTTTATGCCACCGCTGTGCTACCTGAGGGGATAAAAAGTGGGGGGGAGACACCACCTCTGCTTTGAGGACTTACAGTCTGGTGGGAATAAAAGGCACCTAAATCATATTGCTGTGTAATAAGGTGAGTAAAATATAGAGACATGAGAACACAAGGATGTGCATGGTGTGGCTTATGGTTTAGTGACAACCTCTTGAAGGAGACATTGTCTGAAGGGATGGTTGAAGAAATAAAGGTGGAGGCCATTTTATACAAAAGAAAAAAAAGGACAATAGGAAAGACATGGGGGTAAACTATGATGGAAGGTAAGAATTTTGAGGGATTTTCCACAACACACACATCAAGTGAGAGGCCGGAAGGCAATGAAATGAAGCTGACAGACCCCCTCTCCACTCCACCCCCATCACCTAACTGAGGGCCTCAAATGCCAAACTGAGGCTCTGGATTTTATTTTGAAGGATGGCATAAAAAATGGCTGAATGTGTGGTGGATGAGGTCTGACAATTAAGTGCACAAACTTGCCACCATGGGCTTACACTGGCAGCACTTTTCCAACAACCCAGTAAAGGTCCACAGCCTGGTGTGTCAGTGTCTCGTAGCTGTGCTCATGTCGACCTGTGGCGGTGTGTTGCCAAGTAGTGTTTGTTATTTTGCTGCATGTTTCTGTGTGCCATCATGAGAATGTTGGAACTTGAATTAGAGAAATGAGTAGACATCAAGTTTCTTGATAAGCTTGGCTAGAGTGAAAGTGAAACCAGGGTCATCTTAGTCCAAGTTTATGGGGATAATGCCATGAAGAAAACAGCAGTGTGCAAATGCATTAAACATTTTTCTGGAGAGGAGAGAAAGTGTCACTGATAAAGAGGGGTCAGGTGGCCAGTAACAAGCAAAACTGATGAAAACATTGCAAACATCCATCAAATTGTGTGTCAAAATAAACAGCTGACTGTGAGAAGCACAGCAGATCAAGTCAACATCAATGGAGAAACAGGAAAATGATAACTAAAACTCTTGGCCTGAGAAAGATGTGTATGAAAATGGTGCTGAAAGAACTCACTGATGAATTAAAGCAAAGGAGAGTTTTCCAAGACTTTCCACAGAGACAAGAAAATGTTTTGGGCCAAGTTTGTACTGGCAATGAAACATGGGTGTGCTAAGACGACCCTGAAACAAAGCATCGAGGTGCACAATGGAAGTCAGCCAATTCTCCTCAACCAAAAGTTTTCCTTCAGTCCAGATTAAGAGTCAAAACCATATTGTTAATCTTCTATGATATCCAAGAGATTGTCCATATGAATCTGAACCAACTGGACAATTAGCCAAGTTTACTATTTGTAAGTGCTGAAAAGGCTGTGTGGAAAAGTTAGACGGCAACAACATAAGCCAGGAGTCCTCAAATGTTTTAAACAGGGGGCCAGTTCACCGTCCCTCAGACCATTTGAGGACCGGACTGTAGTTTAAAAAAAAAAACAACTATGAACAAATTCCTATGCACACTGCACGTATCTTATTTTGAAGTAAAAAGCAAAATGGGGGTGGTGCCTATGACTCAAAGGAGTAGGGTACTGGCCCCATATACAGAAGGTGGTGGGTTCAAATCCAGCCCCAGCCAAAAACTGCAAAAAAAAAAAAAAGGAAACAAATACAAATAAAATAATTAAAATGAAAAAAAAAAAGGCACCCCCTATCTTAAAAAAAAAAAAAAGACCTCCTAACTTCAGGGGAAAAAAGGCCCCCATTAACCACAAAAACAAGGCCCTACTAACTGCAAAATTAAAAAAAAAAAAAAATGGACCTCCTAACTTAAAAAAAAAAAATCCTAACTTGTTCTTACCTCGGTCCTCAGGCAGCAGCAGGCTCTGCACAGGCAAGATCATAACTCATCCAATCATGAGTCTCAGTCTCACAGACTGAGTGGAGGAGTTGAGAGACAGAGAGAAGGAGGAGAGTCGGAGAGTGCTGCTCACTTTCCACAATTCCGCACTGCAGCATGGGAGGAGTCAGCTGCTAAGCAAGACAGGCAGCACAGCAAAAACACCTCGACGGGTGCATGTGGTCTACAGGCCAAAGTTTGAGAACCCTGACCTAAACTTTTCACCAACTCCTATTGGCTCTTACATCACAACAATGCACCAACTCACACTGCACTGCCTGCAAGGGAGTTTTTAGCCACTAAATAAATAATGTAATAGAACACCTTATCTACTAACCTGATCTTGCCCCCTGTGACCTCTTCTTCACCTGAAGATAAAGGAAATATTGTAAAGAAGATATTTTCACGATATTCAGGACATGAAGGATAATATGACAACATCTTTGGTGGCCATACCAGAAAAAGAGTTCCAAAATTGCCTTGAAGTGTGGACTAGGTACATAGCTTCCCAACAGGAGTACCTCAAAGGTGACCATAGTCATGATGTATGTAGCAGTTTTTCTGGGATGAGTTGGTTTTAATTGTCAGACCTCATATGTGGAATATTCTGCACATAAGGAGCTCCTTTAAAATAAAGAACAAAAAGGCAGGAGAATTTGAAGACTCTCAAAAACTCTTGCAAAAGCCCATGTGAAAGCTGATGCAAACCTGATCTAGGGCAGTCATGGTCAAGACAGAGAGGAGGGGAAATAGAATGAAAAATGAGATTTAGGGACCAATTAGAATTGAAAGATGAAAAATTATCAGGAAATTAAGGTTAAATTAAGGTGGTTTGAATTACTTCTTGGACTGATTTTCTGTTTCCCATTTTTGGGAAGAAGATGAGCAAGTCTTCATTCTACAAAGGGTAGCTGCAATGACTTAAACAAACATGAAGATTTATGATTGCTCCATGAAGAAGTTCAAGGATGCGTAGAGAAGTGTGCATAAATGCTGAGTAGTCCATCAAGCAGACTGTACTGCGGTAAGTCATTGCCTCTGACTCCAAAGACATCCTTCTATGCTCTGCCTCACTGACTGGGGCTGTGGCTCTGCAAGCTCCCTTCCTCCTTTGCCTGCTGCCCCCTAAGAGATAAAGGCAGGTTGAGAGAGGGGTGAGAGCATCACCCCTTCCTGCTTTGCTTGCTGTTCCCATCAGGGGCTCTTCAGCAATTGACCCTGTTCCTGGCAGTGGCATTTGTCTCAATCTCTAGATTTATTAATTTTTTTTTTTTTGCACACCCAGAAGCATCATTGTTATACCTCCTGAAACAAAAACCAGACAGGCCTTCCTGCCTCCTCAGATGTCTGGACCCCCACCCTTTGGGCCCTCTTCTGGGACACTGAGGCATTGTGACAAGTCGACAGTGCCTCTTCCTCCAATGCCTGTGCCCAGCTCTACAGGCTCTGCTCCACACTGCAGGGTTCTGAGAGTGCCTGGCTCAGCCTCACGCCCCGTTCTGGTGATAACTGCTTCCTGCAGGTCCCCTCTCTGTGCTGCCCAGTATCTTCTTCCGGCTTTCTCAGTTATTTAACAAAACCTGCAAAATCAGTTCCTTACATTAATTCTCCTGGCTGCCAGGCATGGCACAGTTTCACTTTGCTGGACTCATGGACCCTGACTCATTTGGGCTTAAAGTTAAGAACTGATTTATTTATGTTTAGTCATATCACATGTGAGAAGCCTTTTCAGATTAAATTGGGTAAGTGCAGCATTCATTGGTTCCATGCATCTTAAACTCAAGGAAAAGATACAGAAGAACATGACATATTTGTTCAAAACTCAATACATTAGTGGTAGTTAAAATTTAAGAGAACGTGTGTGTGCATGTGTGTGTGTGCACGTGTGTGTGTGTACATTTACTCAAAGTTCAGGAGGGAAACATTCTTCCTTGTGCACTCTGCAGTACTATGAAGAGAATAAGTATTCCCCAGAACCAGTCACCTCTGAGGATAATGACTTCACCTGTGTGTATGTCTACGTATGTATGTATGTTCTCATTAATATTTTGTTCTGTCTGTGGCACAGAGTGTCTATTTTTGTATTTTATTTATTTTTTTTGTGAATGATGGAAAGGATAGAGAATATCATGAAGGAGGAAGAAAAACTAAATCAGATAACCTCCAAGCTGATTGCTTATTGATTATCTATTGAAACTTTATCAATAAGTGAGAGACGCATGATTTTGGCAATCTTAAGGATGAGATTCAGGCCATTTGATGAAATACTGAGTTCATTCAAGTGCAAAGACTCAAAAGGATGGGGTCAGTGCTCTGATCTGGGAGGGCTGAGTGTCGCTTATATAGGCAGGGCCCGGGGAAGAGTGGTTAGTTTGTTTTATTTGTTTTTGGAAAGGTATATTTAACATTCTACATTAAGGAGTAGTATTAAACAGGTTTTTTGTCTCAATTTTAATCTCAAGGTCATTTGGTCTGAATGGGGCACAAAGAAATTAAGGAAGGAAGAAAGTTAATCTATCATGAAAGATCAACAATTCAGAGGGCACACTCTATGACTCACTCTCCAAAGTCCATCTGTCTCAGAGCCCTAATAACTTTTTGAAGCTCCAAATAGACAGACTATCTACATTCTCCCCAAATAGACATACTATCCATTTTCATTCATTATTTTGTGTGGGCTGTTAATGAATCTATTTCTGAGATCCTTCCTTCTAAAGTGTGGTTATGTGGTTAATTATAACAAACAACAGAAGAACTGCCTAAAACCAATCAAGTTGTTGTAACTGGTCATTAACCTTATATGGAAAACAATGCAATCCTGTTACTCTGATTCTACTAGTTGTTTTTATATTGTTTGGTTTTGTTTCTGCCTCTTCTCTTTTGTGCTTTCTATTATGTAAGATCTGGAGCTCCAGCAATCGTGATGGGCTATAAGGTGATGGAGAAGACTGTGGGTCAGAACACAAGAAAGAGTCTTGGTTCTGATGACTGAAGCTGCCTCACACCCCAGGCCAGCTGCCTATCTCTGGACTTTCTCAAATGACACAAAAACAAACTTCTATCATGTTTAACAAATGCCTTTATTATATGTAGTACAAATTGGTACAAAAGGATCTTAAAGATTTGTAAGAGGTCTTAGAAAGTCCTTTCTGAACTTCCTATCCATCAGTCACCACCTAAATGTTGGCAGGAAGTTTTCCTGAAGAAATTAGTCTGGTTTGGGATCATTCTAACTACTGGAATGTCATTAATGACTGGAAAATCATTAATTGCAAGAAAGTGTTTCTACTCATCGTTCCTGGATCTACTTTATTGAATATCATCAAACACATTCATTTCTTCTTCACTAGAAAAGCATTCAGTTTCTATTCACAGTCATCCTCCCATCTCTAGCTTCTTTCTTCTGTTTTCCAATTAGACATGGTTTAAAGTTTCCATCTGAAATAAATCTGCAGACGATGTCCAAAGGGGAGAACTCCTACCTAGTATTTCTAATAGTTTTCTGCAAGACTCTCACTGGTCTTTCTCCTGTGACTAACGGAATGTTGGTAAAACTTATACAGCTAATCCTGCGCCCTGCAGATGCCTTTCTGCTACACAGGCAAGCCAAGGGGGATCATTCTAAGTGCAGGAAAAGGGGTTGCCTTGGATGTTTAATTCTTCTGAACATTCTCATTAAGAATGCCTATGTATGTCCCTTAAGGATTTAATGTTCCTTTTTATTAATAACAATCCAAGTCATTTATTTTTATGTTTTAATAATCAAAGATTAAATATACATGATTGATTATATTAACATACAATTCTGTTTTTAAAAAAGCAAAGAAGGAGGAGATACAGTAATATAACTATTTTATTTTATTTTATTTATTTATTTATTATTTATTTATTTATTTATTTATTTATTTATTTTGTAGAGACAGAGTCTCACTCTATCGCCCTCACTAGAGTGCCATGGAGTCACAGCTCACAGCAACCTCCAACTCCTGGGCTTAGGTGATTATATTGCCTCAGCCTCCCAAGTAGCTGGGACTACAGGTGCTCGCCCCAACGCCCGGCTAATTTTTGATGCAGTTTGGCAGGGGCCAGGTTTCAACCCACAGCTTTTGGTACATGGGGCCGGCGCCCTACTCGCTGAGCCACAGGCACCGCCCAATATAACTATTTTATTAACAATCACTGTTTTCATGGTTCCATGTAATTCATCGTCATTCAAGAAACATGTAGCAATCACCAACAGAATGCCAGATATAAAATTCTACATTAAGGCAGTCAAATATGAATATTAATTATAGATGTTTCATACCTAAAAAATGTTTATTTCATTTTTTAATTTCAATATATTAATTGAAGGGTCACAAGTGTCTTTGTTACTTAGAGATCTTGTATAATGCTTAAGTCGGGGTTTCTGGTGTGCCTGTCACCAGAATAGTGATCACTTACCCAGTAGACAAGTGTCTGTCCCAGTCCACTCTCCTCAGCTCTCCCCACACTGGGTTCTCAAGTCATTTATGTGGCTTGGTGCCTGTGTGGACCCATCTACTACTTTAATATATATATATATATTTGAGAGTCATCATATTTCTTTATTCTATTTGTAAATTTCCAGAGGACGCTATGCACAGGTCTTCCTTTACTCATACGACATACACTCCCTTCCACCCATAAATTCTCAGGCAGTATAAAATGAAACTTTGAAAACCTCTCCATACCCCTTGAATTCAGCCCACATATGTGATAAGCATCCTGTGGTGGTAAATTAACGTGTAAACTGAACTCAGCGTGGTGATCTTCCCAGGGCCCTGCAGGGAAGCTCATTCATGCCAGGGCACTCTATCTGAAAATTCCCCAAATCCATGGGGCACTTACACGTGTGTGTGCAGAGAAATGAACAAGTAGGCTTATTCTGAAGATGAGCTTATAATAAGGCTTACAAATCTCAAGCCTTACATGGGACTTACGGTGAATTTAAATATGTACCGAACTCAGAGTGGCATTTTTTCCAGTGCTTGGTAGAAGAATTTCTTGCCATAGCATTCTCTTTAGAAATTTCCAAAACTCACAGTGCACAGACCTCCTACAGGAAGAAAATGAATATGAACTTACAATAGGACACGATAAACTCTTGAGGAAATATTCTACCTTATATGTAACATGACACACTAAAACCATGAGATGTAATAGAACAACCTAAAAGTGGGTACACTTTACTTTAAAGTATTTAGGAGCAAGAGAATAAATAAAACCACAATGAAGTGAAAGATACTATGAAAATAGGATGACTAATTTAAATAACTCAAGTTAATGATAAAAAGGAACAATCATTAATAGTAATAGTTATTACTAGTAATAACTCAGTGGACAGGCTAAAATGATTTGACAGAGAATTAGAAAGAAAAAAATTGAGAAAAAATTGAAATTATTGAGAGTTCAGTCCAGAAGAAAAAATAAATGAAAACAATAAAAATGAGATTAAGAGACCTAAAAGATAGTATGGAAAAGTTGAAGTCATTAAGTTTTAAAAATAAGAACAAAATGAAGGAAGTGCAATATCTAAAGAATCTATTTTCTAGAATGGAAAAAGCATGTATGCTCAGATTAAAGAAACTCGCCAAGTTCTGACCTCTTAGACGAAAATTCTGTACAACAGCAAAGAAAAAAAAAAGATCATAAAAGCATCTATAAGGGAAAGGCTAATTATACACACACACACACAAAAAAAAAAATTTGGACTGATGGCAAACCTCTTTGCAGCACAGTAGAGATGAGAAGATAATGAAATGATGGCTTCAGTGTGCTAATGAAATAATTGTCCACCTAGGATTCTCTGTCCACCGCAGCTTTCATTTAAAGGCAAAATTCGAACTGCTCTTTTCCCAATAAAACAGAGAATAGAATTTGCCTCTATAGACTATCATTGAATCATTTCCTAAAAATGTATGCACACTATGGCCAGTATGCAAATAATCATTTTATTATTTATTTTTTCTTCTGGACTGAGCTCATCAAATTAAACTCAAAAGAAAACATTAGAATCAATGATAAGGAAATAAACTGGTAAAACTAGCAATATAAGGATAGATGCAAATAATCCTTAATTATAAAGAGATTAAGTGATAATATTAAAATCTTAACATGCTTTTAATAGTTAGTTTTAGAAGAAAAACTAAAACACCAAATAACAATAGCAAGGAATTTAAAACTACGTGATTGGTAGATGATAGAGATGCTGGTTAGATGTGCACACTGCTGTGTCCAAGATGCAGCCATAAAGGCAGGGCTAAAAGAACAAAAAGCAAATAGTTTCCAATGCAGAGGAAGAAGACACAGCTGTAGTGCTTGTTTCTGTGGACGCTGTAACAGAACACCACAAACTGGATTATTAAAACGGCAGAAATGTCTTCTCTCCCAGTTCTAGAACCCTGATGCTTACCAAGTTTCAGAGGGCTGAGTCGGTTTCACAGGGCCACCCTTCCGCCAGAGGCTGTGGAGAGAATCTGTTCCTGTCTCACCGAGCTGTCTGCTGGCTGCTAGAACACTTGACTTGTGCCTACATCACTCCAACTTCTACCTCCAGCGTCACTTCACCTTCCATGTATCTGTGTGCTCTCCCTCTCTCTTAAGACGATGGCTATGATGGAATTTAGAGACTACCTAGATCATCGGGATTATCACCTCAAGACCCTTTAATCACCTCTACAAGGATACTTTTTCCAAATAAGGTGATTTACAGGTTCCAGGGATTAGTGCATGGGTATATCTTTGGGGCTACCATGCAGCCCACTAAAACAGACCTAAGGGAAACACAATCTATCAAAACAATAACAAAAACAAAAAAATTCAACAGGAGAAAAAGGGGGTAATAAGAGCAAGATAGCCAATGACCACTTTCTAGTCATTGTGATACTCAAGTATCTTTCAATTTCTCAGCTCAGCCTTTAACTCTGAATCTAGATTGGAGTAAAGGAATGCATTAGGTAAGGACTTGGCACACTATGGCCAGTATGCCAAGTCTAGTGTTTGCAAATAAAGTTTTACTGGAACACAGCCACACTCATCATTTACATATTTACATATTTGCTATGGCTGTTTTTGTATTATAATGTCAGAGTTGAGTAGTTGCAACAGACACCAGATGACCAACAAAACCACAAACATTTACTATCTGGTTCTTTCCAGAAAAAAATTTGCCACACCTTGAATTAGACAATTCATTCCACATGGGAATAGGAAGAGAATTAAATGGATTAAAATTAACTGACAGAAAGAGAAATCAAGATTACTATCAATCATAGTCAGACACCTTCCATGGAACTGAGGTTTTCCCAGACAATTCACAAATGAAGGAAAAAATTTTTGCTTTCTTGGATTTGGAAATTTGTATTCAAAATTCCCTTTGATTCTACAGGATGTATTTAGAAGGTTTTCATATAGGTGCAGAGCATATTGGACTGGAGGGGGAGGGGCAATCATGCTGCCCAATATTTCCCGACAAGCATATGCAGCCTGTGGTTCACTCCTAATAGAACTCATGGCTTGGCCTCATTTTATTTTTGCTTCTATTGCAAGCTGGCTTGAATCACTTTGGTAGAAGTAGATGTGGTGTAAACAAATAACCATACATGGACAGCGCAAAAGAAAGAGAAAGTGTAGAGCAGAAAAAATAAATCTCCTAAGTAGTTGTATTTTACATGGAAGGTCAGGCTTTGCATTAGGCAGTGTTTATAAGATATTTGTAGAGTGCCTTAAAATGCCAAGGAAATGTCAATGATGGTCACAGCTCTTGAAAACAATAATGTCAGAATGATCTAACTTCGTTATTCCGCTGCTTGACTTTCTCCTCTTTGTACCAGACAGTAATGCTTTTCCTCTAAGTTCCCTGGCAGGCTCAGAGATCATAATGTGCTCTGGCCCAGGGTGCCACTGACAGCTTTCTCTGACACGCTAGCCGACAGGAAGGATGCACGTAGGCTCTCTGCATTTACTGGAAGTGTGATGAAACATTTAGGAATCTCACTTTTTCCCCCTGCCAATTATAGAAAAGGGAAAATAGGAATTCCTGTTTTCTTAAAACAAGAAAAAAAAAAAAGGAAAAAAACCTTTCCGTTATTCAAATCGACACTTGACTGAGTTGCCTTGAAAATAGCCTGGAGGATTATGACCATCTCTGGCTTGAGACATACTCCTTCATTAGAAAAGATTGCAAGATAGTAGGACCATGCCACTCCTCATGCCGTCACCAGTTCATTTTGTTCAGTTGGTTTTCATTTCTTTTCCCTGTCTTGGGGAATCTCAGGGGAGGGACAAAGTCTCCCCAAACAGTGTCAGTCAGCAGCTCATGGAAAAACAGAGGAAGAGTGGAGAAGAGGCAACTCTGGGCTCTTTAAGTACATCAGAAGATACTCTGATAAGCAAACCTAAGTTTATTTGGCCCACTGTGGTCAGAACGCTGATGAGCCTTGGTATCTCAGAAGGAGGAAATCAGGAGAAGCTATTTCAAAGACTTTGGAGTCTGAGCTCAAGTAGTGCAAGGAAGATCTTTCAAACCTGGGAACTGAATGGATTTGGATAAATTATTTTTACATGATACTTTAAGATGTGTGGACTTTGGGTGTGCAGGCTAGGGAGGTGGTCTTAAAGCCAATCTTGGTAAGGAATTTTTTGTTTGATAAGTGAGATGTTTGCCCAGGGGAGCAACAATTTGTTTGTCATGATAGAAGAGCTATTTACCTAGACAAGCAAACTGTTCATTCTCGTTAATTTGTAAAAATTCCCTGAAGCTTACAATGCAATGATTTGTTGATTTACAGCCTGATCTTTCTGGGCAAGAGTGGAGTCAGGTTGACGATGATGGTTTGGGTCCAGTTTTCTACTTACATGGATTCGGGGAGGTCTCTGTTAGTTTGGCCAAGCTAACCCTATCTTGAAAAGTCATTCTCTGAGACTCTGCTCTAGGTGGACATAACTCAGAGAAGAGAGAAACACACTGTAGGCTCATCCAGCCCAGTTACAGACCAGCTCAGTGTCAGACCCCCCCCAGACAGAAATATGCTGACACACTGATAAAAAGAACCTGCCAGGTGAGTCTCAATAACGAGATGACAGCTTTAACATTTAGTGGTCCTTGATAGAAACCAGTTCATCAGATCCCCTCTGGGCCAGCTATGTAAGAGCCCAGATAATATCATTTAGATCTTAGCCCCTATGTACCCAACTATCTATATAAACATTGCTGCTTTCAGTCTCCATTTTCAAAAATTTTGCCCTAAAAAAAACAAACTACTCAGCTCCCTTAGCTCCGTGGTTAGGGTGCCGGACACATACATCAGGGCTGACAGGTTTGAACCTGATCCAGGCCAGCTAAACAATAATGACTACTGCAACAAAAAATAGCTGGACATTGTGGTGGGTGTCTGTAGCCCCAGCTACTTGGGAGACTGAGGCAAGAGAATGGCTTAAGTCCAAGACTTTGAGGTTGCTGTGAGCTATGATGCCTCAGCACTCTACTGAGGATGACATAGTGAGACTCTGTCTCAAACAACAACAAAAAATATATATATATAATTAAAAAAACAAAAGCATAGACTTAGAGGCTAAGGTTATTCCTGTTCCTCCACTCTTGAGAGTCACACCTGTTCCTCCCCAGATATATTCTCCTGAGTAAAAATGTGTAAATTTTGCTATTACTTTTGGTACTTAGTTGACCCTTACATGTGTCTGGTCACATTCAGTATCTGCTTAAGTTCTTTTTATGATTTGCTCTTGCCCAGCCTTCAGTGGAACTGACCTTCTCTTAAAGAATTGGCAGCTGAAGGAAAAATAGTTTTGCTTCCCTGGAATTGGAAGTAAGAACTCAGGAGATTTCTTTTTTTCAACTCTGCTTTCTGCTTTCTTAGGTGAAAGATTTGCAGTTGTAGACAGGAAAGTTGGCAAAGGCTGCTCCTCAGGTGCATTCTTTACTCAACTCTCTGCTAGGCGCCCAGTTCTGAGAATGAGCAAATCAGCAATTAGGATAGTTGACCATGTTTTTGGAACCTGATTCTGCCCGCAGGGGCCAGATGGTCACGTGGCCTTATCTTGCACTATAGGGTCTGGTTCATCTCTATAATCAGGGAGCTGGTTCTTACATATTATCAAGTTCATCTAGAAACAAAATTCTTTTTCATGCTGCCAGTGCCCAGAGACTTTTGGCCTTAAGATTAGAGTCCTTGAAGGCAATGATGGTCAGAATCACACTGAGTTGGCCAAGATTAACTCGTTCTGTGATTAGAAACTGGTGAACCACTTTCTTAACTCCCCCGTCCTCCTGGAAGCCATTGATTTCTTTGTTCTTTACAGGCTGCTATACATCCTAAATTACTGTATTTACTTCACCAGCCTACAGTAAAGTCCTAATGTGGCTGTTTGGCCTGGGTCCTTAGGAACTTGGCCTGTGTTTACAATGACTCTCCTTCAGCTGTAAGGAAGACTGCCATGTCCCTATCCTGCCTGTATTGCTCTGACACTGCTGATGTTGGAGGCCAGATCATTCCATCTGATTTGGCTCGAAAGCTGACCAGAGAGATGGCCCTGTGCTCTCTGTTCCCCTGGTATACTAGGAAGCTATTCTCCAAATCATTAAACTTCTTATCT
The DNA here is from genome assembly GCA_963574655.1 of Perodicticus potto. Lineage (NCBI taxonomy): Eukaryota > Metazoa > Chordata > Mammalia > Primates > Lorisidae > Perodicticus > Perodicticus potto. The sequence goes on along the minus strand of CAUYRH010049105.1, from coordinate 7,569 downwards.
TGTTCAAATCTTTGCTGAATATGTTTAAAGTAGGGTTTTGTTGTTGTTGATGATGTTGGTTTGTTTTATTGCTCTTTTTCTTTCTTTTTTTAAAATGTTAATGCCAACCCCTAGCTTTGACCTGCCACTTCTAGCAATTATCACCAAGGCCTTTGTCCTATAATCTTGGAAAGAAGACTGCCTGTCTTTACTTTGCTCAAATGGCCAAGCTACCACCCCTGAAGATTTGAAGCACCCAGCTTCACCAAGACAAGTCACAAGCTAACATGGTGCTCTATATAGATGTAGTTAACTCAGAAGTTCAAATGGAAGAGATTGTAATCTGAGTTTTCAGTTTCTCAATTGGATTTTTCTTCTTCACTGGAATTTTTGGAGGTGGCCCAGGACCTCCTGACAGTCCTGGCACCTGTCTGGCCTCTCACTATAGGAGCTAACATGCTCTTGGAGGCTCCATAATGAGATTCCTCTCACACCCATTTACCTAAGATGTGGCTCACCAGACTTTCACATGACACTGATTTCTCAGGAAAAAGTTACAAGTCACAGAGCATATTTTAGCTACAGGGGGGAAATTGTGGAACTGTCCCTGCCACCAGCACCATCCTGAACTGTTCTGTTCCTGCGACTTTCAAGCTTGATCCTGGCACCCCCTTTCAATCTTGGGTATACCCAGGCTTTTCCTGTAGTTTCTTCCTTTTTGTTTAAGTTGCCAGAGCCTGTCCCTCTTGCCTGGAGGTAAAGCACCTTCCCAACTTTTGTTTCTCTGAAGAGGTTGCATATCACCAAGTTGTGTTTAGTGCTGAAGCTGAGTTCTTTTTTTCCCCCCAGATTAATATGAGGGTAAAAATATGTAACCTACATTGTTTTCAATTTTAAGGTAAAGTTCAAGTTGTAGTTGAGCCCTTCACCCAGGGAGCATGCTGAACATTCATGACAACGGCCAGGCCAGCCCAGGTACTACCCAGGTGAGCTGCAGGAAAACACACACCCTGTCAGTCACAGTTCCCTGTGCAAGCTCTATACCAAGGGCTACTCTGGCTTACTTGTGAGCTCAGGGACAGTGACCTTCATCACTCATATAAGCCAAGTCTGCGATGAAACCATTTCAAAAAGCAGCGTCTCACTGTCAATTTTAGCTTGAAGGTGGCAGTCCTGAAATGAGCTCCTTTTTGAAGTTTAAGTTTATGCTCCTTGCTCTATGTCTGTGTGTGTGTGTGTGTGTGTGAGAGAGAGAGAGAGAGAGAGAGAGAGAGAGAGAGAAAGAAAGAGAGAGAGAGAGAGAGATTATGATAGCAAGAGAGAAGATGGATGAGAGACGCCCTAACTGTAAGGACAGACTCAGTTTAATAAACCAGCATTTCTGTTCAGCCCATTACATCGCTCGCCCAAGGGAATACTTCCTTGTCTGTCTTTTATATGCTTCCAACTTGGTTTTAAAATCTTTCTTATTCAGTCATTCTTGTGTAGTAATGATCAAATGGCAATTCGTGTGGGCCTGAGGTTGAGATTCCCTAAGGGTCTTGGATCATAAGGTTTCCCATGCCCTTGCCAGGGCAAGTCCACATGTATCCACAGCCCTAAGCCACCCTTCATCTGCCTCCTGGATTTGTATTGGTAAAATCCTATTAATGGGAACAGGAGAGGCTACTTTAAAGAGAAAGAGAAATCATGAAAGGCCAGCAGCACCTTTCATCAGGTTCCTGTTTGCCCTTTGTTATAGCAATGGCAGTGACAGAGAACAGATACAGACTAGTGATGAATCAATGATATTGTTATGAAGTATTATAATGTAGGCCACATCCATGTACATGTGTATGTACTATGAATGTCTAATTCTCACTTTATGTTTTTATGTCTTGCAACATCCTTGTGAGATTTTCATTTATATTATTGGCATTATTAACCATAATTTATAAAAAATAAATTTAGAAGTAAGTAAGTCTGACGTTTCCACAGTGTGACTTGATTAGGTCACAAGCAAGTAAATAATAGAGCTGGCTGATTAAAGGATGTCTGTGTCTGTAACGCAATGCTGACATCACCTGGGGGCACATGAGAAATGAAGAGTCTTGGCCCCACCCCAAAGATGTCCAACCCAAATCTACATTGTAACAAGACCCCAGGTGATTCTTTTGCACAGCAAAGTTTAAGGAGCACTAGATCAGATCTCTAGGTATAATGGCATGGAAGCTTCAGTGTCTTTTTTTTTTTAATGACTGACTACCTTTTTCCTCACAGTTTCTCACCAAGAACATTCTCTAGGATTCTGACAGCAAAGCAAAGAATCACACAGTCCAGGGCCTTTATTTACTCTTGGCCTGCAGTCCCCACCCTCACCCAGGTCATGAACTGGTACCAGCCTCTTAGGGAAGGGGAGGTGAGTAGCAGGCAAGAGGAATGAAATTTGACCTGTGTTTGCAGCCGCTCCCCATCGCTGGCATCACCGCCTGAGCTCTGCCCCCGTTACATCAGCAGCAGCGTTAGATTCTCACAGGAGGGGGAACCTACTGTAAGCTGTGTGTGCAGCTGTGGGCTCCTCATGAGAAGCTGCTGCCTGATGATCTGAGGTGGTGCTGCTAGTGCTGGGTAGCAGCTACATATTCAGACTATCATTAGGAGAGAAGTGTGGCTGCACAGAGACCACAACAAATCCATTGCTTGCAGACTCATATCAAAACCATCTCCTCACCTCCATGGTCTGTGGAAAAATTGTCTTCAATGAAATTGGTCTCTGGCACCAAAAATGTTGGAGTCCACTATTCTTGGATTTTATTGAGTCTGAGAAGTCGTTTTCTCATTTCCCCAATATTATCATGAAAAAAACAAAAGTAACCATCTCAACAAAAGGACAAAAAGCAAGAAAGGCGAAGAGAGCATCCTCAGGAGACTATTTCCTGTCCCTTCTGATTTGAGGCACTGCTGCAGGAAGCCCGCACCATCATGACAAAGCTGGAGAAGGCTGAGAGGTGCAGACAGATTTTCACCATCAATGCTAGAACGGCTTACGAGTGTGAAAAGTTATCTCTCTGGGAGGTCCAGGCTAGCAGTGCTATACAGTGATTAGCTCAGGCCTCTGCAAACATGTAAATTAGCAAATGTCATTGTCCCAGGAACCTGGAGGTTGAATTCTGTCCTGCCCAGCCTTTGCCCAGCTTATCTATTCCTACCGGATATTGGTAGGTTTATCTATTACCCTGAAGCCAAAGACAATTATTCTGGATGATGTGTAAATTGCTCTTGCTCTGATTACATATGAGATTTGGAATTAATTCACATCAGATCCATGGTCTAATTGTGGAAGCTCGGTGTGCTACAGTGGTTTTAAAAGTTGACAGCCCACCCATTTCCATCCAAACCGACTGATATCTTACCACTACATCATTTGGATTCCCCAAATTTTATTCTATTTCCAAATATTTCATTATTCCAATAGCTTTTTTTTTTGGTACACATTTTTTATTTTAAATTAAAGAGGTTTGTTGTAAATTTATTTTTGGTTTTGTTTTCATTTCATTTTTTTTTTTTTTTGAGAGAATTAAAAGCCAAAGTGCTCTAACAGGATCTAAGGCAGGCAAATGGTTGGACACTGGGTCAAGGACATGTGTTTCTCAAGTAGACTTTTGACAACTGCTTCCCAAATGGGAATAGGATCTAATTGAGAAATTCAGAAACTTTCTAGTTTGTGTTCACTTATCTGAAATACTAAAACTAGATACTAGGAGAAAAACTCAAGTAAATTCCAGTAGGGGAGCGAGAGGGAAGAGCTTCTGCAAAACGCCATCCCATGGGTACAATGCATGGTACACGGTACAGTTCCTGGGTGAAGGACTCAGCTACAACTCAGACTTTAATCTTAGCGATGTGAACTATGTAACCTAATCATATGTACCGTCATATTAATCTTAAATTAGAAAAAAAAAAAAACTCGTGCTGGGGAGGACATATAGGGTTTGAGCATTGTCTCCAGTAAAATGTAGATGTAACAGCCTACAGGCTGGAAGAAAGACTTCATCCCTGGATGGGATGATTGAGTCCAATGAGGCCATCAAATGGGAGAAAAGCTCACCTTTACAGACTTGCTTCCCCATGTCAATTTGTAGAGCGACATGTTGTTAACTATGGGATATTCTTTCATCCATATTCACTTGTGCCTTGCTTACTTACAGTCAGAGACTGTGAGAGTCAGACAAGGTTCCTCTCTCTCAGCCATCACATTCTAGTGGCTATTAGTCATTGTGATGGCAGAGAAGGGAAGGGACCTGGGAGAGCCATGATGGATGTTTTAATATGGAAAGGAAAACAGGTTATACTAGTTTTTGTGAGTATATTCATAGGAGCTCTGAAGATGCGTGTGTGTTTCATGATGGCAGTAAGGTTTCGAAGGTGCTGGAAGCCAGAGATTCTCTGTCTTTGCTTTTCCCCTGGAAATGACATGGTTATAACAACTACTGAAAGGGCCCCAAGCCCAGAAACAAGTTTCATCTAATTACTAAACTCTAGGTCAATAAAAATGAAAGAAACAGGAGCACTGAATGGCCTTACTTCTAAGCTCAGATTCTGCCCACCTAGTTGACTGTCCTTGGGGATCTGCTTTCTGTGGAGAGGAGTCTCACGTTTACTTTGCCATTCACAGAATAAGCCATAAGCCATACCAGCCGGTGACCACAATGGCTGTTACCTGTCCGCAGTTATTTTCTACCACTAAAGCTGAAGGGAACGTGAATGAGAAATATTACAACACGCTTTATAAAATTTATGGACCGTTTTAAAATTACCCACTGCCAAACAGAATATAGAGATTTGCTTAATAACAAAATTTAACTCGCATCTTCCCTTATCCTCAATTGCAGATACTCAGCACCCATCCAATTTGGAGTGAGAAAAGCTACATTCAATTACTTAATGCAGAATTCAAACGCATTTTACCAAGGGTTATTCTGCAAGATTCTTTTGTGTTTTGTCTTTCCTCTGAAAAGAGTGTATATTGAAGGTTGTCGACCATTCTCCCTGAGCAGACGGCTTTCTGTGGACTCAGAAGTCTCGCTACTCTCGGCCGCAGCTGCAGGGAAGCTGAAACAATGCTCTTCAATAAACAGGCTTTGTCTGCCTGGCTGCCAGCAGCCGCTCCAGGAAGAGTGCACAGGCAACACGCCCCTGTGTATTCCCCACAGACACAGCACTCCTGCACACAGCTTCCAAATCTGTCATCTTTCAATTCTGTTCTTGCCAAATTCCTATCCTCTCTGGCCAGGGACACAAACATAAGCTTCTTGTTCAGTCCCTGGGATCTGTGGTCATTTTAGCCTTGGTAATGTTCCCTTTTGAGAGGGTGGGGAATCCAAGGGCAAACTCCCCATGTTTTAAGAAGTGCAATGCATCTCAGTGCCCACAGAGGCATGTGGTAATCAAGTGCATTTTGCAAACATGAGGGATCATGGGTGAAACCTATAATCAATAAATTGTAGACACTGAGGTCTTTCTGAGCCCTTAGGCATCTTCATGTCTGCCTACTGCGACTGTCCTCAGAATGATCCCAACAGTCACCTTACTAGGAAGAAGATGGAGATGCACTGAGGTTAGGAGGCTCACCTGGGTGCCCACACCAAGAAAGGCATGATCAGGGCACAGGCATCCCGGCTTCTATTTGACCAACTTGATTTGAGTTGTTAAATCAAACAAAGAGGAGGAAGTCTTTGGGCTGGGTTGGATGGGTGGACTTTCAAGCTTTCAAGCTCCACTAAGGAGTTTGTATTTATCTCGTGGGTCATAGGGAATTGCTGACAGACATGATCAGGTTTCCACTGAGATCATGATGCAATTTCGCTCACACTAAAACAATTGTCCTTGATAATAGAAATTAAAAATATCAAAAATAGGGAGCACATCTAGCTATACCCCCACAGTGTTAAGAGAAGAATTTGCCGAAGAAATTCAGAAACTCTCCAGAATTAACAGTCTAATCAGAATTATGAAGAAAGATGAGAATGATATTTTAGAAGCGTGGATTCAGGTTTACCCTGTGAGCTGGCATTTATAACAAGTGTCAAGTTAGTGCCTAGAGAGGACGAATTTACAGGGGGGTAGACAGGGTTGTTGTTTTTTTGAAAAGCAATTTCTATTAGGTTTTGATGGACATGAGGAGTAAAAATTGGAGAGGAAATAATGTATATTATTTAAAAAAAAAGAAAGAAAATTATTTGTGGGCTACATGACGCTAAATCATTTGGTTAAAAAGACACCAGGGGGGGGCTGGACGCAGTGGCCCATGCCTGTAAACTTTGCACTCTGGAAGGCTCAGGTGGCTGGATTGCTTTAGCTCACAAGTTTGAGACTAGCCTGAGCAAAAGCGATACCCCATCTCTACTAAAATAGAAAATCTGAGGCAAGAGGATTGCTTGAGCCCAAGAGTTGGAGGTTGCTGTGAGCTATGACACCATCGCACTCTAACAGTAACAACTTGAGACACTGTCAAAAAAAAAAAAAGACATCAGGTTAAAATAACCAAAGTGACAATTTTAGGGGTGAAAGCAACCAAGGACACTGGGGCCTGACCAAAGGCCTGACAGTTTTAAGAAGTTACCCCAAGACAGGGTTCAAGGATTCCAACTTTCAAATGGTTTGAACAAAGAATTTTGTCCCAGCCAGAGTTATTCTTATGAAGGATTGGGACTGATGCTAGATGCTGTAAGCAGAAAAGGAGTATCTTGAAAGGATGTCAGGAACCTCAAGAATTTTCTGGGAATTCTGAAGAAATGGACAGTGAAAATTAGCCTAGATAACACTGCAGAAATTGTCTCCCAGGGATCTGTGGCCTCCATTGATGAACACAAGCCTTTGCCAGAGCCTGTGACATTCTCCCTGGGACTTGCAGGGAAGTCGTCTCAGCTGCTTTCTTCACCTGGGTGCTGCTTCCAAACCCAGACTGAGTGGACTCTGGTATGCTGAGTCTAGTTCAGGGACTAAAAAGGCATTTAGGTACAATGTATCAAACACACAAAGTTGTATCTACTACATTCTGTTGCTGTTGCTGTTGCTGTTGGGGCATATGTTCATGCATTTTTGTTTGATTATATGGGAATTGCTGATATAGTCTCTGGAAATGTTCTCTGTTTTCTAAATCATCTTCCAAATCATACATTGTGAATTATAGATTTTATAACAGCATCCAACACCATGCTGAGAGTCCAGGAGTCTTACTCCTTGATGAGGACACACACTTAGAGGAGGCCAGAGGGTTTGTTTTGTTTGGCTGGTTGATTTTCTTTTCTTTTTTTTCTTTTAATTAAATCATAGCTGTGTACATTAACCCAATCATGGGGTACAATGTGCTAGTTTCATATACAATCTGAAATATTTTCTTTTTTTTTTTAATAAATACATGTATTTTATTATTCTTCATTACATTATTTCCCCCACCCCCAACCCTTGGTGGTAAGACAGAATTGATTTACAGAAAAGAATACAGAAAACACCAAAGCTCCTGGTAGAGGGAGAGATTTCAAGTGGGGAGAGAGATGCTCTCTCCGTTCCTCTCCCGGTCTTTCCCCGTCTCCTCCTCTAGGCCTCTAG
>CAUYRH010049104.1:0-12039 GCA_963574655.1 Perodicticus potto | reverse complement strand
AAACAACAGCTCTTCTCCTACGCCATTCTGGGCTTTGCCCTCTCGGAGGCCATGGGGCTCTTTTGCCTGATGGTGGCCTTTCTCATCCTCTTCGCCATGTGAAGGATCCGTCTCCACCTCCCATAGTTCTTTCTCCCGTGTCTCATCTGCCCTGTGTATTCCTTTTCCTATACCTCCCCAGGCAGCCTGGGGAAAGTGGTTGGCTCAGGGTTTGACAAAGGAAAGGTAAATAAATACTGTATTAATAAGATGTTTCTTGAGTCTCCTGTGTATATTTCTTTCCACGGTTGGCTGAGTGCCTTGGTGAGAGTACAAGGCCCAGAGGGTGGTGATGGATCTAAACTCAATATGGCTCTGCCTGGGCCCACTTGTTCTTAATTCTGTTTCAGTAAAGCTTTATTCGAATACACACAGCTTTCCTTTTTTTTTCTTTTTCTTTTTTTTTTTTTTTAGCAGTTTTTGGCCAGGGCTGGGTTTGAACCCACTACCTCCGGCATATGGGGCTGGCGCCCTACTCATTGAGCCACCTCAGCTCTCCTTTTTAGTAACTTTCACCTAGCATGGCTTGCTACTTGCCTTGGAGGATGGGGGTCAGTAGCAACTTACAGTGCTGGCTTAAAATGTCGATTAATGGGCTTTCTGACCAACTGTCCTGGCTTAAGCCCTCATTGTCACCTACCTGGTCTATTTTAATTACCTCTTCTGCTTCCAGTCTCTTTCCTCTAGCATTTACTGCTGCCCACCATTGGTAGGTGAACCTCTTTAAGCATAAGGACTAGTTTTGTCATTTACCAATTCAGAAACAGTCTGACCTCAGCTTTCGCAACTTTTTTATTATTCCTATACACACTGCCCATAGTGGATTATTTGCCATTTTTTTCAAATTCTTTCCTGTCCTTACCATATCTTTCAGCCTTGCCCTTTCTCTGCCCATCTTTGTTTTCTCATTCTGAGTCTTTGCTCACTTACCTCTTTTTCAAACTGTTATCCCTGAGGATTTAGCTTAAGTGCAACCTCCTTGAAGCTATTTTCTGATTTCCATCTATTCTCAGTCAAATGAGCATTAACCTGTGTAAAGGACCATAGAGCATGCACAGAGAATCAAGTTAGATTGTTAGTTTGTTGAGGCACAGACTATCATGTTCATCTTTGTATTTCTAAAAGTATCTAGCACAGTGGTCCTCAACCTTCCTAATGCCACAACCCTTTAATACAGTCCAAAGGGGTCGCAACCTACAGGTGGAGAACCGCTGATCTAGCATGAAATACCTCAGGAGGTACTTTGTCAATTTTTTTATTTAATCATCTAATCTAACCACCTCACTTCACATGTGAGGAAATGCAACGTTTGAGAGGTCAAAGGGTTCTCTCAGAGGCATTCACTGGCAGTGATGGAACTAGAACCAGAGTCATCTCTCCCAGGCCAGGGTATAAGACTATTGGTCTTGTAGGACTCTCAAGCATAGTGTCGCTGGCAACTGTGACAGCATTTTCCCACATAAGGAGGGAAGGGCAGAGTAAGCAAGGATAAACCCTTTTTTCTCTTTTTTTTTTTTTGTAGAGACAGAGTCTCACTTTATCGCCCTCAGTAGAGTGCTGTAGCATCGCACAGCTCACAGCAACTTCCAACTCCTGGGCTTAGGTGATTCACTTGTCTCAGCCTCCTGAGTATCTGGGACTACAGGCACCTGCCACATCACCTGGCTATTTTTTTGTTGCAGTTTGGCCAGGGCCAGGTTTGAACCCACCACCCTCTGTATATGGGGCCGGTGCCCTACCCACTGAGCCACAGGCATCGCCCAACCTTTTTTTCCTCTTAAAGCTGCCTCAAGAGGGACTTTGGATTGTACAGTCAGTATGAAGGTGAGAAATTATTTACATATTTTCTAAAGGCTCCATAAACTTGGAATAGCCTTATCTTCTCATATTTGAAAAAACAGTATAAATTAGTGTCCTGTCAGAGATGTGTAGGTGACCCAAGGTATTCCTTTTGGTACATTCAGTGACTAAAGCCCAGCATAAACTGAAGCTCAGGAAGCAGGTCACAGCAAATCATTAACACTTGCCTTTGTGCTATTGTGATCAGAGTTGAGAGGGATAGTCTATAGTTTACATTCAGATTGCTATATCATCTTCAAATAACTATTTTCTGAGCTGCGAACCTCTTTAGATCACTTCCTGACTTCTGTGTCATCTAGCCCAGAGTTGGTGGGAAGTATTTACATATTAGGAGATGAGAAGTACCCTTCCCTTTGTTTCTAGCATTGAATTTAAACCTCTAGTGGGAGCCTTTGCTGCTCCATCCTCTTCCTGAGTCATCAGTTACCTGTTTTTTTTTCTTGGTCCTTTCTTTGGGACTGGATGCTTGGAGAGAACAGGTTAGATGATGAAATGGTTTTGCAAGAAGCTTAGAAGAAAATTTCTTCAGGAAGAATCAAGGCAACCTGGATCCTCTTAGCTTCAAGCCCCGAGAGATATTTCTTGGCAACTGAAGTTTTCAACAACTTAGCATGAAGAGTGCTATGTTTTAATAGAGAAATAAAGTCTGCCCAGGAAACATCTCAACCCAGGGATGGGCCTGCTCCTCTTCTCTTCCTCAGTTTCTGAAAGAGTCAGTTGTGTTTCTTTAGCATGAGAGGAGGAACAGGTTTGTGCTATCCTAATTAGAAGTAAATTTGAAAATTATCTAAATGTTAGACTGCAGTAATAAAGAACCTGCTGCAGCCTCCCTTTTAAATTAGAACCAGGTTCTTTGGCTCATGCCTGTAATCCTAGCACTTTGGGAGGCTGAGGTGGGAGGATCACTTGAGCTCAGGAGTTGAAGATCAGCCTGAACAAGTGTGAGACCTCATCTCTACTAAAAATAGAAAAATTAGCTGGGCGTTATGGTGGGCATCTGTTATGGTAGGGTGATACAGAAGGATCACTTCAACCCAGGAGTTTAAGGATGCTGTGAGCTATCATGCCATGGCACTCCAGCTTGGACAACAGAGTAAGACTCCGTCTCTAAATAAATAAATAGACATCTTAGTTTGGGGACTTTACAAGGTCATCAGGAGGAGACAGTTGCTCGGGGACAACACTGGTGATTTAGCTTGAGTTTGTGGCTAGGAACCTATGGTAGTTCTGTTTCTTCACTCAATGAAAAGGCATATTCATACAGAATTCTGAAATAGAGGCTCGGCGCCTGTGGCACAACGGGCTAGGGCGCCAGCCACGTACACCTGAGCTGGCAGGTTCGAATCCAGCCCAGGCCCGCCAAACAACAATGACAGCTGCAACCAAAAAATGGAAGGGCGTTGTGGTGGGCACCTGTGGTCCCAGCTACTTGGAAGGCGGAGGCAGGAGACTCTCTTGAGCCCAGGGATTGGAGGTTGCTGTGAGCCTGATGCCATGGCACTCTACCCAGCGTGACAGCTTGAGGCTCTGTCTCAAAAAAATAAAAAATAATTAATAAAAAAGAATTCTGAAATAGAAAAAGGAAAAGCAGTAATATCAAACCAGTGAATAAAAAATATTGTCTTATTCCCCCAAGTTTTGAGCAAAGAAATTTTATCTTTATTGATAACCGTATCTCAAAATACCATGCATTTTCCAACATGTATTCGAGGATACATTGTTGGACATCTTGCTGTGCTTAACCATTTGATAAGGAAAAACTAAAACATGGGAAGATCTTTTAGTCCCTAGGCATTCCTTAAAGTTTCCTTATTTTTGACTATTTACCTTGTGGTTCCACTTCAGAAATGATAAAAAACATGGATAGAATACCAGGCATGAGGTCAGGCCTTTCTCATCTCCAATGATTGGCTTCCCTTATTGGTGTAAATGATTAGTTAAAAATAGTTTACTCCCTTTTTCTCCCCCTACCCTATCCCCAAAAGATCCTTTCCTTTTATCTTTTGAATAAGTGCTATGATGGGTAGAATTTTTTAAATGACCCTCTTTCTTTTCTTTTTTTTTTTTTGAGACAGACCCAAACCTCAAACTCTTCGGCTTAAGCAATTCTCTTGCCTGAGCCTCCCAAGTAGCTGGGACTACAGGCGCCTGCCACACACCTGGCTATTTTTTCTGTTGTTGCAGTTGTCGTTGTTTACCAGGCCCAGGCCGAGTTCGAACCCACCAGCCTTGGTGTATGTGGCTGGTGCCAAAACCACTGTACTATGAGCACCAAGCCTTTCTTTTTTATATAACAGGGTTTTGGGGGGGTTTTTTTTGTTTGTTTGTTTGGAGACAGAGTCTCACTCTATCACCCTGGACAGAGTGCCATGGTGTCATAGTTCACAGCAACCTCAAACTCTTGGGCTCAAGCAGTCCTCTTGCCTCATCCTCCTGGGTAGCTGGGACTATAGGCATTTGCCACAATGCCTAGCTAATTTTTCTATTGTTAGTAGAGAAGGGGTCTTGAACTCGTGATCTCCTTTGGACTTCCAAAGTGCTAGGATTGCAAGGATGAGCCACTATGCCTGACCAAAAAATAGTATTTCACGTGTAACTCTGCTTGAACAATGACCCTCTTAAAAATGACCTCCTGCCAGGCACAGTGGCTCATGCCTATAATCCTAGCAATCCAGAAGGCTGAGGTGGGAGGATCACTTCAGCTCGGGAGTTTGAGACCAGCCTGAGCAAGATCAAGACCCCACCTCTGCTAAAAATTGAAAAATTAGCTGGCCCTTGCCAGGCCCTATAGTCTCAGCTACTTGGGAGGCTGTGGCAAGAGCAGCTCTCAAGCCCAAGAATTTGAGGTTGCTGTGAGCCATAGCACTATACCCAAAGTTACAAAGTGAGACTTTGTCTCAAAAAAAATTAGAAAATAAAATAGAAAAGATCTGTGTGGGGTCGGACACTGTGACTCACACCAGTAATCCTAGCACTCTGGGAGGCCGAGGTAGGTGGATTGCTTGAGCTCACAAGTTCAAGACCAGCCTAAACAAAGGGGACCCTGTCTCTACTAAAAATAGAAGAACTGAGGCAAGATAATCACATTAACCCAAGTTGGAAGTTGCTGTGAGCTATGATGCCATAGCACTCAGGGCAACTCTGTCTCAAAAGAAATAGTAAAAAAAAAAAAACTAAAATAGCAGCCAGGCACTGTGGCAGGTGCTTGTAGTCCCAGCTACCTGGGAAGCAAGAGAATCACTTGAACCCAGGAGTTTGAGGTTGCTCTGAGCTCTGACACCATGGCACTCTATCCAGGGCAACAAAGTAAGACTCTATCTCAAACATAAATAAATATATAAAATAATTTAACATGCCATCAATGGCTTTGAAGATAGAGGGGAACATATACAATGACCAGAAAGTGACCTCATAGTGAACAACCAGCAAGGAAATGGTGACCTCATTCCTGCAACAGCAAGGAACTGAATTCTGCCAACAGACTGATTGAGCTTTCAGATATGGATTCTTCCCCAGAACAGGTAAGAGTCTGAAGAACTTGACTTCGTCTTGTTTAATTTTGGCTTTGTGAGACCCTAAACAGAGAACCCAGTCAAGCCTGCCTGGATTTTTGATCCACAGAACAGTAAGATAATAAATGGATGTTGTTTATATATATACTTTTTTTTTTAGAGACAGAATCTCATTTTATTGCCCTCGGTAGAGTGCTGAGGCATCACAGCTAACAGCAACCTCCAACTACTGGGCTTAGGTAATCCACTTGACTCAGCCTCCAGAGTAGCCGGGACTACAAGCACCCGCCACAACACCCGGCTATTTTTTGTTGCAGTTTGACCAGGGCTGGGTTCAAACCCACCACCCTCGGTATATGGGGCCAGCACCCTAACCACTGAGCCACAGGTCCTGCCCAAAAATGGATGTTGTTTTAAGCTGCTAAATTTGTGGTGGTTTGTTATGCATCAGTAAAAAGCTAATACAAGTGCAGTATCCCAATCTGCAGTAAGAGTAAAGTTTCATTTGGTTCTTAAATTGACAGGAATCTCTAAAAGTTGACTTATCTGATCGCTGCCTAATTCCATAGAATCTAATCTAGCACAAGAGGCTAAACAATTATATCCCTGCTGTTATCTTCTTCTTTTTTTTTTTTTTGTAGAGACAGAATCTCACTTTGTCACCCTCGGTAGAGTGTTGAGTCACAGCTCACAGCAACCTCCATCTCCTGGGCTTAGGTGATTCTCTTGCCTCAGCCTCCCGAGTAGTCAGGACTTCATGTGCCTGCCACAATGCCCGGCTATTATTTGTTGCTGTTTGGCTGGGGTCGAGTTTGAACACGCCACCCTCGGTATATGGGGCCGGTGCCCCACTCACTGAGCCACGGGCACCACCCGGTTTTTTTTTTTTGGCCAGAGGTTGGTTTGAACCCACCACCTCTGGTATATTGAGCCGGTGCCCTACTCACTGAGCCACAGGCACCGCCCTCTGTTATCTTTTTTTTTTTTTTTTTTTTTTTTTTTGAGACATAGCCATAAGCTGTTGCCCTGGGTAGAGTGCTGTAGCATCACAGCCCACAGCAACCTCCAACTCCTGGGCTTACGTGATTCTCTTGCCTCAGTTTCCCAAGTAGCTGGGACCACAGGCGCCCGCCACAACGCCTGGCTATTTTTTGGTTGTAGTTGTCATTGTTGTTTGACAGGCCCAAGCTGGATTCGAACCTGCCAGCTCTGGTGTACGTGGCTGGCGCCTTAGCCACTTGAGCTACAGGCGCCATGCCACCCTGCTGTTATCTTATGGATAAGTATCATTTTATACTTTTATACAATAAGCTCTACCCCAGGGCTTATTTTACCCTACTCTTCAATTTCAGGGTTTCTGGGCAGCCTCAGCATAATAGACCCAGCTTTTTCCCCAAAATGGATCTTTTTAACCATTGTGGATTACAGCCTTGCAGGAACTGTATGGCTGCTTTTACAGAAATGATCTCTGCCTGTCTTGCTAGGGACATGGTTGCAGGGTGCTTCTGCATGTATGTAGAGATTATATCTGAACCTAAATGGACTTTCAGCCCCTCTGTACCGCTTTGACCTTTCTATTCACATTTCCCAACAGCTGAAGCAGGGACTTCAAGTTTCCAAAACATACCTGCAAAGTGTAATAAACAGCTAGCCATAGCTCCCTTAGCAACGAGAGAATAGTCAGTGGGGATTTAAGATAGGGAGAAAATTTAGCTCAGGGAAAATTTGTGCAGGAGCAAAGACCTATACAATTTTCAGAAAACAGATTGACCTTGTGGAGTCAACCAGACTGAAAGTCCCAGAATCCTGGATTCAAGTCATTCACGGAATGGCTTTTGGTTAACGTTTCCCATGCTTCAGTTCCTTCCCTTGTATGAAGTGGGCAGACTATCTGCCTCTGAGATGTCGTGGAAATAAGTGAAATTAGGTTTTAAAACTACTTGTTGGAGACCTGGATTGTGTAAATTATCTCTGACTCTGCAGTTCCTTAGTTACCACTTTACTGGGAGTAATTTAACACTAGGGTTCTCTGCCAGTACTAAAATTATACACTTCCACTCTGGGATTTCCTTTTCTCTCCTTTGCTTTTGTTTTTTGGGGAATGGGGGAGATATCTGTGTTGCTGGAGGTAATAATAAACTAAAAACTAAAGAAAACTCCCACTGTGAAACACTGTTGTCATCCTACCCACTTTGTCATTTGCTCAAAGGAGAAAGCCAAACCAGCCCTTGATTTTGATTATTTTATTCACTTTTGGAAATGAGCTGAGAAAGCCTGGAGAATGATAGAGAGTGGAATAAGCAGACCAGGAATGGAGCGCAGCTGGGCTCCCAACCTTTCCCACTGCCCTTCTTTCCCAGCCAGATAGACTTTCTTTCACCAAAACCAAGATTCTCTGTCACATCACAAAAAGGCCTAGAGTTACTCCTAAGTGTGCTGACATCTTCTCTGAGGGTGGCAGTTTCGGGTATTTGGGCACTTTTCCTGCCTAAGGACATGAGAAAAAGGAATAGGCAAGGAGGGAATCAATCTTTTCCAGCTGCAACCTGGAGAGAAAAGGAACAAATTCTTCACCAGGGAAGATTGTGTAAACAGTGCCTTTGGCTGGAGCCATAGAGTTGGGGAAGCAAAGAAAGGAATCTTTGTTCTCCCCTACCCCAGCCAAAGCACAATCGTAGAGCCCTAGAGCCGAGGTTGTTTGCTTTGGCAAAACACTCCCTGCCTGAAAGGACCAGGCGTTCCAGAGACTGGTGAGGCCTCTGTTGGGTTTCCCTTATGGATCTCAGGAGAGGACAACCCCCAGCCTAAATTTTTTACCTAAGGAAGTGAGCTGGGGAGTCCAGAGGCCTGAGGCATCTGGCTCTCTTTTCTGTAACTCCATTCACCTAGCAGGGATGTCCAACCTTTTGGCTTATATGCCACCTTAGAAAAAGAAGAATTGTCTTGGGCCACACATTAAATATATAAACACTAACAAAAGCTAATGAGAGAAAAAAAAAAAAGGTCTGTGCATAATTTTCGTGATATCACAGATAAACAAAAAAGTTCACATAATCTGCTTGCAACCCTTGGCACAGTTTGGACACCCCATTAGTTCATTTCAATCTTCCTGCCTTTGAGGGTACTTTCCTAAAGAAACTACATTTTCACCAAGCACAAGATAATGCCAGAGCTACACTGTAAGGATTCCAAAAGGAAAATGGGATTCTAAAGTCATCTTATCCATCCTGTGACTCAGATTGTATTACACGTGACCCTGACAATTGCAGTCAATTTTATAAAAATCTCCAGAGATGTTCTACTTTTCTTGGATAACATTAGTGTCTCACAAATGCATAGTAATATTTATGTTTTGTTTTGTTTTTCTGAGACAGAATTTCACTCTGTTACCTTCAGTAGAGTGCAGTGGGGTCATCATAGCTCACAGCAACCTCAAACTCTTGGGCTCTTATCTCAACCTCCCAAATACCTAGGACTGCAGGCACCCACCACAACATCTAGCTAACTTTTTCTATTTTTAGTAGAAACAGGCTCTTACTCTTGCTGAGGTTGGTCTCCAATTCCTGAGCTCAAGCAATCCACCTGCCATGACTTCTCGAAGTACAAGGATTACAGGCATGAGCCACCTCACCTAGCCAAGGCAATTTTTATGTAGTGTTGCCTTATTCCAGGTGCTTTCCAAATGTCATTTTATTTAATCCTCATGACTACCCCATGACATAGACATAATTATCCCCATTGGACAGATTAGGACACCAGGTATTAGCAAGATTAAATAATTTTTCCAAGGTGACATGGATGGTATATATTTTTGATAGGGCTGCTATGACAATACCACAAACTGAATGGCTTTACCCATTCATATTTCTATCTAAGGACAGAAAGTTGTTTCACAGTTTGGGAGGCTAGAAGTTTGACCACAACATGTTGACAGGATTGGTTCCTTCTTAGGGTTGTGAGGGGGAATCTGTGCATTCCATATTTCTCCCCCAGTTCTAATGTTTTGCTGATAATTCTTTGACTTATAAATCTGTGCTTTCATCTTCACATGACAT
Organism: Perodicticus potto; assembly: GCA_963574655.1. Classification (NCBI taxonomy): domain Eukaryota; kingdom Metazoa; phylum Chordata; class Mammalia; order Primates; family Lorisidae; genus Perodicticus; species Perodicticus potto. The sequence goes on along the minus strand of CAUYRH010049104.1, from coordinate 2,573 downwards.
TGTCTCTGTGCACAACTGTGTCCAAATTTCCCCTTTTTGGATAGACACCAGTCTTAACTGAATTAGGGGCCAACCCTACATCAAGCATGACCTCATCTTAAATAATTACGTCTACAGGCGGCGCCTGTGGCTCATCTAGTAGGGCGCTGGTCCCATATACTGAAGGTGACGGGTTCAAACCTGGCCTCCGCCAAACTGTAAAACAGAAAAATAGCCGGACCTATGGCAGGCGCCTGTAGTCCCAGCTACTCGGGAGGCTGAGGCAAGAGAATCGCCTAAGCCCAGGAGTTGGAGGTTGCTGTCAGCTGTGTGACGCCACGGCACTCCACCGAGGGCAATAAAGTGAGACTCTGTCTCTACAAAAAAAGAAAAGAATTCAAAAAATAATTACGTCTACAATGATCTTATACCAAAGGTGCAGGGGTTAGGAGACTTCAACATCTGAGTTTTGGGGAGACACAATTTAGTCTGTAACAGTTGATAATTTGCTATGCCACGATTTGAACTTTGATCCATCTGACTCCAAACCCATTTATTTATCTATTTATTTTTGCCAAACCCATTCAATTCTTTCCCCTATACCATGCTGCCTCATAAAAATTAGAAAATTATTCAAAATGTCTTCTGGCTTCCAATATCTCCCTTCTTTAATCCAAATTATCTTTCTAAACTTTGAATTTTCTCAATCATTCTCTTACTTAAAATCTTTTAGTGACTTCCAGTGGCTAAATAGGCTTCAGATAAAGTGTAGGCACCTTGTGGTGGTAAACAAGGCCTTTCTTTCCTGGCTTTCTTTTCAGCCCACTTGCTCACCACTCTCTCCTCCCATCCAGTCACCATGAACTCTAAGCATACTGGTCTGATTATAGTTTCTCAAAATACATTATGCTTAATACTTCTCAAGCCTTGTTTTACTTCACTACTCTCCTGATCTGTTCTTTCTACAGTTATCTCCATTTCACCTCTTCAAAGAGAACCTAAAGCTCATGCTTGATACTCCTACTTCCTTCACTCCACACATCCATCTGCACTGTCACCACCCCGCTATCTAAACCACCATAATCCCTTCCCTAGCCTCCAACTGGTCTCCCTCTTTCCACTCTTGCCTGCTCCCTAGGAAAGTAATTACTTTAAATCGAGTCTGGGCTCCACGCCTGTAGCACAGTGGTTACAGCGCCGGCCACATGCACCAAGGCTGGCAGGTTTGAACCCAGCCTGGGCCAGCTAAAACAATGACAACTGCAACAACAACAACAAAAAAAAGCAGGGCGTTGTGGCGGGCACCTATTGTCCCAGCTACTTGGGAGGCTGAGGCAAGAAGATCACTTAAGCCAGTGGTTCTCAACCTTCGTAATACATAATGGTCTCACCACAACACAGGGAACTGTATTAAAGGGTCTGGCATTAGGAAGGTAAAGAACCACTGCCTTATGCCCAAGAGTTTGAGGTTGTGGTGAGCTATGAGACTCGGTCTCAAAAAAAAAAAACAAAAAACAAATCAAGCCTAAAGTTCTGACCCTACTCCCAGCATACACACACAAACACACACATATATAATTATCTATAATTATGTAACAAATTACCCTAGACTTAGTGGCTTAAAACAATAAATATTGGCTTCGTGCCCGTGGCTCAACGGGCTAAGGCGCCAGCCACGTACACCTGAGCTGGCAGGTTCGAATCCAGCCCGGGCCGCCAAACAACAATAATGGCTGCAGCTAAAAAATAGCCGGGCAGTGTGGCAGGTGCCTGTAGTCCCAGCTGCTTGGGAGGCGGAGGCAGGAGAATCGCTTGAGCCCAGGAGCTGCGATGTCATGACGCTTGCTGTGAGCTGTGATGCCATGGCACTCTACCCAGGGCAACAGCTTGAGGCTCTGTCTCAAAAAAAAAAAAAAAAAAACAATAAATATTTACTATCTCATAGTTTCTGTGAGTCAAAATGTAGGAGTAGCTTAATTATTTGATTTTGGCTCAAGAATTCTCATGAGGTTGCAGACAAAATGTCAGCCAGAGGCCAGGTGAGGTGGCTCACGCCTGTAATCCTAGCATTCTGGGAGGCCAAGGCGGGTGAATTGCCTGAGCTCACAGGTTCGAGACCAGCCTGAGCAAGAGCAAGACCCCATCTCTAAAACTAGCCAGGCATTGTGGCAGGCACTTGTAGTCCCAGCTACTTGGGAGGCTGAAAAAAGAGAATTGCTTGAACCCAAGAGTTCGAGGTTGCTGTGAGCTATGACACAACAGCACTCTACTGAAAGCAACACAATGAGACTTGTCTTTAAAAACAAAAACAAAAACATGTCAGCCAGAGCTGTAGCTTCAGTTGACTCAAGGATGGGGGCTCAAGAATTCAATTCCAGGCTCAGCGCCTGTGGCTCAACAGGATAAGGCGCCAGCCACGTACATCTGAGCTGGCGGGTTCGAATCCATCCAGGGCCCGCCAAACAACAATGACGGCTGCAACCAAAAAAAAAAAAAAAATGGCCGGGCGTTGTGGCGGGCACCTGTAGTCCCAGCTACTTGGGAGGTGGAGGCAGGAGACTCGCTTGAGCCCAGGAATTGGAGGTTGCTGTGAG
>CAUYRH010049103.1:0-19875 GCA_963574655.1 Perodicticus potto | reverse complement strand
TAGTCCCAGCTACTTGGGAGGTGGAGGCAAGAGACTCGCTTGAGCCCAGGAATTGGAGGTTGCTGTGAGCTGTGATGCCACAGCACTCTATCCAGGGTGACAGCTTGAGGCTCTGTCTCAAAAAAAAAAAAAAAAGAAAGAAAAGTTACTCACTTTGGGCTCTCTTGCAAACAGAACACAGGACATCGATTCTCCAACAACTTTCAAGGTAAATGTCATGAAGTGGGACTGAATTTGGTGGATTTAGTGAACGTATGTACAGATGGTGTACCTTCCATGACAGGAAAACATGAAGGGTTTGTTTTACAGATAAGTAAGTATGAACAGATCCAGATGCTCTCATTTCCTTTCATTGTATCTTGCATCAACAAAATCTCTGTGCTAAAGCTACTATTTTAAGTGACATGTTGCAACAAGTTATAAGCATTTTTAACTATATCCATGCAAATGCAACACAGCATCATCAGCTTCATAACATGCTAAAGTTGAATGATGAGGTAGTCAATGTGGATTTGCTGTATCATTCTAAAGTGTATTAGCTATTGCAGGGACAGGTATTAGTCAAAATTTTATCTCTGTGAGAACAAATAGTTAAATTTTATGAAGAACTGAATCAGCAATGTAATTATTGAAAGAAGATTTCTGTAAGAATGCAACATTTCTTTGTGCTAGCACATCAAATCAAAATGGCTTGAATATCTCTTTGTGAGGTAAAACTAAGTCTCTATAGTATATGATATATAGCAAAAAAAAAAGCAAACATTTCAAAAAAAAGCTATCTGTTTTCAAAACACTTATTTCTTCAAAAGGAACATTTTTCCCAGTTAGCAAAGATCCCTGGAGAGCAGGATGACATATGTGAATCATTTGAAGAATACACAGCTATTATAGACCTATTAAGTTCATTTATTTATTTATTTTTTATTGTTTGAGACAGAGTCTCACTATGTTGCTCTTGGTAGAGTGCTGTGGCTTAAGGTGTGGGCTTAAGTGATTCTCTTGCCTGAGCCTCCCAAGTTGCTGGGACTACAGGAGCCCGCCACAAAGCCTGGCTATTTTTTTGTTTCAGTTCAGCTGAGGCAGGGTTTGAACCCGGCACCCTTGGTATATGGGGCTGGCACCCTACTCACTGAGCCACAGGCGCCGCCCCTTTTCTTTTTCTTTCTTTCTTTCTTTTTTTTTTTTAAAGACAGAGTCTCATTTTGTCACCCTTGGTAGAGTGCCGTGGCGTTACGGCTCACAGCAACCTCCAGCTCTTGGACTCAGGCAATTCTCTTGCCTCAGCCTCCCAAGTAGCTGGGACTACAGGCGCCCGTCATAATGCCTGGCTATTTTTTTGTTGCAGCTTGGCCAGGGCCAGGTTCGAACCCATCACCCTCGGCATATGGGGCTGGCACCCTACTCACTGAGCCACAGGTGCCGCCCTATTATAGGCCTATTAATTGGCGAATACAGTGAAAGTTTCATTGGCTTTGAGAATCATGACATCACACTCAAATTAGCATTTCAGCCTCACCCAATCAATATCACCAATGCACCTAAGGAACTATAGATGGAATTGATCGAGCTCTCAGTAGATGATATTTTAAAGGTATTATTTAATAACAAGAAAGATCCAATTGAAATATGCAAAAAATGCAATACGATACCCATGCCCTTGGCAACATGCCTGAGAACTGCTTTCTTGCTTTGCGACCACTTTTGGCTTCAAATCTATATTCTCGGTGCCTGTGGCTCAACGGGCTAAGGCGCCAGCCAAGTACACCTGAGCTGGCGGGTTCGAATCCAGCCCCGGCCTACCAAACAACAATGATGGCTGCAACCAAAAAAGAAAAAAAAAAATCTATATTCTCCTACCTAAGCCAAATCAAGGTGCTCTTAAGGTCCCCAATGACCGATACCCAGCTAGAGGATCAGCTGAAACTGTGGACTTCCATCCTGTAACCAAACATTCCAATGATTTCCAGCGAAAAGCAGCCACAACAAAATCATTAAAAGGTTAGTTAAAATTGGGTTGTGCCTGTGGCTCAGTGGGTAGGGCACCAGCCCCATACAATGAGGGTGGCGGGTCTGAACCCGGCCCTGGCCAAACTGCAAAAAAATAGCCAGACATTGTGGCAGGCGCCTATAGTCCCAACTACTCTTGAGGCTGAGGCAACAGAATCACCCAAGCCCAGGAGTTGGAGGTTGCTGTGAGCTGTGATGCCACAGCTCTCTACCAAGGGCAGTAAAGTGAGACCCTGTCTCTAAAAAAAAAGAAAAAAAGTTTAGTCAAAATTAACAAATGGGGGCTCGGCACCTGTGGCTCAACGGGCTAAGGTGCCAGCCACGTACACCTGAGCTGGCGGGTTCGAATCCAGCCAGGCCCGCCAAACAACAATGACGGCTGCAACCAAAAAAAAAATGGCCGGGTGTTGTGGCGGGCGCCTGTGGTCCCAGCTACTTGGGAGGTGGAGGCAGGAGCCTCGCTTGAACCCAGGAATTGGAGGTTGCTGTGAACTGTGATGCCACAGTACTCTAACCAGGGTGACAGCTTGAGGCTCTGTCTCAAAAAAAAAAAAAAATTAACAAATGGGGCTTGGCGCCTGTGGCTCAACGGGCTAAGGCACTAGCCACGTACACCTAAGTTGACGGGTTCGAATCCAGCCCAGGCCCGCCAAACAACAATGACAGCTGCAACCAAAAAATGGCCGGGCGTTGTGGTGGGTGCCTGTAGTCCCAGTTACTTGGGAGGCTGAGGCAGGAGACTCACTTGAGCCCAGGAATTGGAGGTTGCTGTGAGCTGTGATGCCACAGCACTCTATCCAGGGTGACAGCTTGAGGCTCTGTCTCAAAAAAAAAAGAAATATTAACAAATGGTTTTCCTTCTTTGAAATTATTAAGTACATAGTAATACATTTTTTTTTTTTTACAAAATAATGTACATTTTTAAGAACAGTAGAACTTCTGTAAGTTGACCATAACAAACTGTTCAACATACAGAGGTGGTCAACATAAGGAAATAGGTCTCTGTACTGACGCGTACATGTGATGCATGCCTGGTCTATGACAATTGGATCAACCTAAGGTGGTCAGTGTAGAGAGGTGGTCAACTAGGAAGCTCTACTGTATATCTAATTGAAGTTTCTTGAATGTGGCCTTATTTGACTGTAGCTAAATTAATGTGCCCTTCTAACATGAAAATATTTCCCACTCATGCCTTAGGAAATGTTGACCAATTGACTAAATGATTTCATTATATCCACTCCCATTTTACAGATAAGAAAACTAAGGTTCAGAGTGGAGGAGTTAATTGCACAACATCAAACATACAGGAAATGGTGGAACCTGAATTGGAACTTAATTTCGAACATAGCAATTGTTTGTAGCCTCTCTCTTGATGATGCCACCGGGCATACCTTATGACAATATTGAGGGGGCTGCTGAACTTGGTAGGAATTGTTGAAAGCCATGTGGGGAAAGAAGGGAGGTGGTAGGCTGTAGAGAGAGAATGAAGTCTCTACCAAATTGACTTACTCATCAAAAGTATTCCATGAAGAAATTGTTTTATAAGGAAACTTCATGAGACTGTAGGCAGGAAAAAGTACTAGAAGTCATAAATGATAAAAACCAACACCCACTGGAGGCTTATGCTATGTCAGACAATGTTTGAGTACATTCCATATAGTAAATCATTTAATCTTCCTAATAATGAAGTAGATGCACTTTCTCCCATTTTAAGAATGCAGAAACAGGGATAAGGGAAGTAATCAGCTCGAAGGCAAGTAGCTTGTAGGGGCCACAATTGGGATTTGAACCCAAGAAACCAGATTTCCAAGCTATTGCATTAACAACTATACTGCACTATCTGCAAAGAAAAATGAAGTTACTTTAAAAAAATTCAACATGAATACCGTCTCCGGCATTGCAAACCAGTCCACCTTTTCCTTGTGTGTAGGAGGAGCAGAGAGGCAGGGCTGGGGACCTCCAGGACCACTTAGTGCAAATGCAACGTTTTGATATTTTTTCAGTTTTAGATTGAATATTGATTTAGCATGGCTTGTAGGAGAGAGAGAGGAAGTTGATGGAGCCTCTTGGGGATGGAGCGCTAAAAAATCCTGGATGTTCTTTTTTTCCTGCAGTTTTTGCCCGGGTTTTGGCTGGGTTTGAAACCGCCACCTCCAGCACATGGGGCCGGCGCCTTACTCCTTTGAGCCACAGGAGCCTTGATGTTCTTTAACCTTGACACAGGTCCAGAGATTTGGCTGGGAGTTAGGTAACCTTCTCTGAGGGAAGAGGGACAGGGGACCTGGATTGCCATTTTTTGTGTGCTAACGTCCTATGTGCAGAGAATCAGAATCAGTGACTGCAGAACTTCTGTAAAATCATAGGGATGCAAATTGGGTTAGGAGAGAGATTCAGAGGTGAGATAAGGAGGGGAAGGATCTGGAGGATGTTGGTGTTTCCTGGGAGAGAAACAGGAAAGACTGGTAGGAGGTGCAAACCAGCCTGGGGTGGAATCCCTCTGTCAGCAGCACCTGAGGTGTGACTCCCCAGAAAATCTCTAATGACAGGTGGCCAGGGCTATGTGGCTTGGCTCTGAGTCACAGAGGACTCTTCCCTCATCTCTTTTCCCTTCCAGAGGCCCTGTTTCTGCCTTCTTTGGGAGCAGGAGCTCACCTTTACCAGGTTCTCAGCAGCGACCTTCCTCTGGCACCCAGAACATTGCTTGCTCACTTTTGGCAGGCTCTTTTGGGACCCTGGTGTTTTGTCTACTGGAAGTCCACATCCCTCTGAAATCCTCCCTCTCTCCTTATTTGTCACCTGTCAGATGTCTGGAAACACTTTCACGTCTCTTTCCACCCTGATGAAATAGGCATATTGTCTCCTCCCAACTCCCTCCCATCTTCCCTGTCTCCTTCCTTTTCTCTCTCTCCCATTTTACAGATGAGGAAAACTGAGACCTGGGAGGCAAGACCAGGTCAAAACCATGCATATTTTCCTTTCTAGTTTTCCTCCCTTAATGGTCTCCCCTCTCTGACCTTAGCGTTTCAAGCTTTTCCACTTTCATTTTCTAGGTTATAAAAATCCACATCCCATGAAGGCTATGTTAAATAGTTCAATGAAAATATTTCAGATTGTATATAAAGTCAGCACATTGTGCCCCATGATTGCACCGATGTACACAATTATGATTTAATACAAATTAAAAAAAAATCCACATCTACCGAAAAATACATGGGAGGAAAGAGAAACTTCGTTACTACCCCATGGACAATCTGGGACACGGCCTTTCAGATTTTATTCTGTGGAAATTCCATTCTACATGGGTAGGATCACATATATAGTTTTGTGTCTACTTTTTGTCACTTAACATCATTATAGCCTAAACATTCTTGCATAACACTAACAGTTCTGCCTAAGTGTTATTTTTAATAGCTTCATAATATCCCTTTTCCAAACTGGCCTATTATTTGAACAACCAAATACTTCAGAACATGTTCATTGCTTCCAATTTTATCACTGTGATAAATAATGTTGTGGTAAATCCTTGCTCCACATTTTGGAGTTTTTTTTTTTTTTTTTTTTTTTTAAGTCAGGTCTTCCTAGGACTAGTTACTGTGCTAAAGGTGATGAATAAGGGTTACAATTCATGCGGCCATTCTGTGTCCATAGAGATTGTACGAATTTCCAGTCCCAGTATTTGAGAGTGTTGGTCTCACTACATCTTCATTAGCACTGAAGTTTTTGTATTTCTTTATTTGTTTTGGTTTGGGGCTCTTACTAATTTCATTGGTTTACAAACAGGTCGTATTCTCTGTTGAGGTTTTACTATGTCTTTGAGGAAAGGTAGTGCCAAATATGACTTCATAGGTCATCGATGTCCTTTTTTCCGTGGATTTTCTGTTTAAGGTCCATGATTATTTAACTCTTGGTGGTGTATTAGCGATGCCTTCTCATGGTCTCAATTATCCAGTTGCTGTATTTGCAGACTTGAGTGTAGACACCTGGGTCATTGGGTTGGCCACAAGGGAAAGCTCCCCAGGACACCAGACCTTGCAGGGTACCTTTGCATACCAATGGTCCCCCTGAGTCACCCTGGAGGGAACAGAGCAGAACATTAACTTTGGCATCAGAACCAAGCCCCTGGGCCCATCTCAGTCTCATCCATTCCTCAGTCTTTGTCCTGTCAGACCATAGACTTTCATCCCAGCCAGTGAGAAGAGACTCATTGTCTCTGGGAACCAATATTAGAGCAGGAATTAGTGCTCTCATTCAAAAGACAAACCAGGTCCTTTGAAGACAGAGGGTTGAGCTCTGGCCAAAGGGACCAATCCCAGACAAGGGGCGGGGCTTCCAGGATCAGAGCGCTGGTTTACCTTGAAGTGCTAAAGCCATTGATTGCTCCAAGCTAGTAGAAGAAGGAAAGTTGTCCCCCAGAGATGGATGTATAACCCCCTCCCCTGCAGGAAAGTAGGACTCCACAGTCTTGGAAACCAGGGGTGGGACCAATTACAACATTTAAAGGGCCCAGTGCAAAATGAAAATTCAGGGATCTTTGCTCAAAAATTATTAAGGATTTCAAGACTGCTGGGGGCATTGTCACACAGCTGTAATCCCAGCTAAGTCTGAGGCCGGAGGATTGTTTGAGATCAGGAGTTACAAGACCAGCAAGACTCGATCTTAGAAAAAAAAGAAGGAAGGGAAGAAAGAAGTAAGGAAAGAAGGGAGGGAGGGGAAAAAAGAAAAAGGAAGAATTTCAAGATACCAACAGGAGTGTACTCAATCAAGCATGGGACCTTCTTATCTCTGTGTCACTGCAGCACTTGCCATTCAGGAAACTGCCCTCATGAGAGCAGAAAGAGGAATCACTCCCCACCCCATTTGTCTAGGCGGAGCATCCCTCTCCCATCCCTTCTCTCCCTACCTCGCACCATCCTACCTCCCCTGATTGCTGAGGGTGGGTATGGGGGGGAGAAAGGAGGAGAGAGTGAGAGAGAAGTCAGCCAGCCAGCAGAGAAAGAACAAAGAGAAAAAGCATGACCTGAAGTTAGGCATAAAGGGAGATGTGGGAAGACTTTGTTCAGAAATAGAGGCGGATGACAAAAGGAGGGAACAAAGAGAGAGAGAGAGAGAGGGAGAGAGAGAGAGAGAGAGAGAGAGAGAGATAGAGAGAGAGAGCGCGCGCGCGCGCGAGCTTTCTCCAGGACCACGGCCAGGGGCATTAACTTTGGGCACAGAATCTCCAAAATTGCCATCAATATTTCAAGGCAATACTTTACAAAAATCAAATGTAGTACCACAAACAAAACAAAACAAAACATGACAACAACAAAACACAAGCCATGATGGACAGCACATCCAAATGTTAAATCAAGACAGTGTCAGTCAGGGCGGAGCAGGGCGAAGCCACACTGGGGCATGAAGCAAAAGGATAATTCGTAAGATCCACTACACTTCATTTAAAACTGCGCTATTTCTTTTGTTGTGGACATTTGGCACGAATTTTTACTTTTATTTTTTAAGTATTGCACTAAAATATAATTTATTTCAATTCTGGAGTTTTTTGACATCTGCTTAAAGTTTTGAGGGGTTTGAGGCCAGGCCCCACCTTGCTTCCCCTGGTCTCACTCTCACCTAACTTACTGTCCATCCCCAGGGCCACGCCAGCCCCTGGATAAACTCCTGCTACTGCCTCAGGCAGGGGATAAACTAAAGAAAGCTGAGGTGGCCAGGCCCAGGGGGTGGCAAGGATGCCTGGTCACTGGGTCAGGCTCCGTGCCCAGAGCAAGAAGACAGGCTAGCCAGGGCTGGGAGGGGGGTGTCTCACATTGCAGGCGTTGGTCTTGGAGTTAGGCATGCCAGCACACAGCATGGAACTGCCCAGCAGGTCCTTGTAAACCTTCTTGCAGTCCTTGAAGGAGATAAGCTTGACATCTGTGCACATGAGCTCAGAGGGAAAAGTAACTGCAGGAAGGAGAGGGGACAGCTGTCAACCATAGGCCAGGATCTGCGACTCCTGGGTGCTGGCGCCCAGGATGGTGCCTGAGCACCTGAGGGGCTGGGGGCCTGGTCTCCTGGGTCACTGGAGCAGCTTACCATTGGGGCTTGTGGTAGTGCCCCAGCCAGAGACAGTACACATAGTCCCAGGGGGCTCGCAGCGGGAGGGCAGGGTGACTTTTTTCACACTTGATGACAGCCTGGCCCGGCTATTTAGCTTCACAAGCATGAGGTCATTAGTGTGAGTCTGTGCGGAGTAGCCGGGGTGAAGGAATGACCTTGAGGCCTTGATCTTCTGGGACTTCCTGTCACCCAGCTTATCACTCCCCATGTGCACAGTGTACTTACTGGGAGAAAGAACAATATTAAGAGTCAGACACTGAGACTGAAAGAAGGGACAGAGACCCAGAGACAAAGGGGAATAGAGACCCAGAGAGAATAGGACAGAGACCCAGAAAGAGATAGAGACCCAGAGAGATAGAAGAAGACAGAGCACCCAACAGAGAGGTGGAGGTGCTGGCTGCACCCCATCCCAGCACAGCCCTGGGGGCACTTACTTCATCTTGCAGTGGGCTGCAGTGAGTACCCAGCTCTCGTTGACCAGCACGCCCCCGCAGTGCAGCTGATTGCCCTTGAGCAGAGCCACCTGCCATGGGTGGGAGCCTCTTGGACATGGAACACCATCAATAATCTTCTCCCCACTCTTGTCACCCTGGGCTGCGTGAAGACATGAAGGAACGTAAGGGGCGCCTGTGTTGGAGGAAAGCTGAGGCCACAGCCCAGGGATTCCAGAGTCAGAGATGGAGAGAGCCAGAGACTCATGAAGAAATGCAGAGAAAGTGAGAGGTGGGGATGGAGAGAGACAAAGGGAGCCCAGGAGGAGCATCTCACCCCCGGGCAACCACAGAAGCCTAGAGAAAGACAGGGCCTGGTGGGGACAGAGACCCTGGGAAGAGGGCCACAGCCAGCCAGAGGAGGGGCTGTGGCACAACAGGTTCCTCTTCTGGGGGGAGGAGGCTGTTTGAGGAGGGAGAGGCCCTGACTTAGGGACTCCTTAGAGAGGGTCAGTGAGGACACCGGGAGGCCCTCACCTTCTTGTCCAGCAGTTCCCAGAGCTAAGGACAGCAGGAGCACCTGCAGACTTAGGAGAAAGGATCCCAGCATGGTGCCTTACTGAGCCCCTCAGAGCTGCCAGGCAAGGGAGGTTCCTTCTGCTGGAGCTGGAAAGAGAGAGTCTGGCCTTGAGAAGCAGAGCCCCCAGACACTTCTTCCGCAGACCCAGGGGACCAGTCCCTCAGCTGCGCTTCCCTCAGACCCAGAGGTCCAGTTCCTCAGCCCGCCCCTCTACAGGGAATCCGAAATCCAGGTTCCATCCCTCTCCTCTGCAAGCAACCCAAACTTCTTAATCCCCACGTGCTTTCCCCCTGAGAAGCCGAAGTGGCCTTTCCCATCCTCTCAGAAGAAGGAATCAGCTGCCAGCCAGCATCACCCTACCCCAGCGGCGCCCCCCACACACTCGGGAAAGGGCCCTGCTCACCTTGGCAGGGTCTGATCTGACCTGGGCTTGCACTCGGGCACTCGGACTCTCAGGCTGGGTCGGGTCCGGCACTGCATCTGCAGCCCTCTGCTGGGCAGTCCTCTTATACCACCCCTGCCCCCGCGCCCGCCCCCGGTACCCTGGGGTGCGGGTGGAGCCAACTATGGGACACCCTCTTCCTGCGTTTGCGGTAGTGGTTATCGGGAACCCCTGAGGCAGCAGAAGCATTTGGCACCAGTGTACTCTCTCTCTCCCCGCCCTGGCTCGGAAGGTCGGGCGGCACCGGCCACTTCACCCCCGCACATTCTGGCCCCACGGTGCCTCGAGTCTGCTCACGAGGGAGGATCCGGGCCGGCGGGCTTGGAGGGGCAGGAGCCGGGCTCGGAGCGGGCAGCGCTCGGGGCACAGACTCTGGCCTGGGTCCTCCTCTGGAGCCATTTTCTCGTCCTCATTCCCTGGGGTGGGGGCCTGGACGCCTCCCTACACCCTAATTCTCACCAGCCTGTGGAAACCCGTCCACGTTGGGTCTCAGCTGTGCTTTTGAGCCTGAATTCACTCGCAGCCCTAGTACAGAGGGGGAGATTAAAAAGACACCGCCTTCCCTAACTCGGCACTCCTGAATGCTTACGGTTATGGATTTAGTCAAATTTGATATTGTATTTTATATTAGAACATATGGGTATGTTCTCATTCAATTTAAATCATCTTATACTTGTTTCTCAATATGTTATATATTTATAACAAAAATGTACTAAACATTATCTAATATAAATTGTGTTTTTACTCTATAAAATATCTTGGAAAAATTCCCCTCCCACCCCAAAATGGAGAGATATAGTCAAAGGGTACAACATATCAAATACGCAGGATGAACAATTTGAAAGATCTAATGTACAGCAGGACTGTGATTAATAATAATGTACTGTTTTCAGGATTTCTGCTAAGCGAGTTGATTATAGCTATTCTTCCCATAGGGGAAGAAAGTGGGTAACTCTGTGAGATGATGAATGTGTTAATTTATTTCAATAGAGTAACCATTTTACTATGTATATGCATCATATAACTTCAAACTGAATACCTTAATTATACACAATAAACATATTTTTATTTATTTATATTATTATTATTATTTGCAGTTTTTGACCAGGGCTGGGTTTGAATCTACCACCTCCGGTGTATGGGGCCAGTGCCCTACTCCTTTGAGCCACAGGCACTGCCCTAAAGGAAAAGAAACTTTTCCCTCTTCGTACAGTTAGATCATTCTTCTTCCTTTATATGGCTGTGTAATATTCCACACTATAGTTATATCATGATTTATGTAATGTCTGAAATTGAAGCACTCTCAGGTAGTTTTAATTAAAATAATGCTGGGATGAGCTTATTTCCACATTCATCTGTACTCATTGTGCTCATTCAAGAAGTATCCCTGAGCATGAGCTCTGTGCCAGAAACTATTTTGGCTCTTGGGAACACAAGAGTAGCAAAACAAATTCCTGCCTTCCTAGAGGCTCTTGTTTGAAGGGATGGACTGTCAGTACAAAAATAGATGCAGAAAATACAGAGTTTGTCAGGTGGGTGGTAAGTACCATGGAGGAAAAAAAAAAAGCAAGGACGAGGGTCAGGGAGTTACCGGTTCCCACCATCTTTCATGATCCCTGGGTTTATCATATTAGGGGCAATGGTTGGGGAGATCCCATGTGACAGTGATATTACAGCAAAATCTTAAAGGAGACGACGAGAGGATCTGTGTGGCTACTTGAAGGTAATGAGTTCCAGGCAAAGCAAGCAGGCTGGTGTGTTAGGCAAGGAGCCTGAAGTGCCCCAGCAGGAAAGCCATTGTGACCAGAGCTGAATGCCCAAGAGAAAAAGTGGCAGCAACGAGGCCAGAAATATCACAGGACTCAGATGACATGAGACCTTGAAGATCTTTGGCCTTCCCTTTGAGTATGATAGGAACTATAGTCTGAGTTACTTCAAGACAAATTCCTAAAATTGGAATTGACCTCAACCTCTAAATCAGACTCCAAAATGGGATTCATCCCTCAATTCATCCCTCAAATTGAGCCCGAACCTTATCTCAATCCTGCCCCCAACTGAGTTCCACCTGTGACCCATAGCAATAGACAATGTTGTCACCTTCCCAAGCATTCACTCCTGCCTTTCTAGCATAGGTTCCATTTTCTTTGGATGATGCTTTACCCTTCACATGACTATAAGCCACGTTCTGCTTACTTGATTAGTTCAGAAATGACCGTGTGAGGCAGTTCTGGCTAATGAAGAGTGAGGGAAAGACCCCTGAGGCACTTCTAGGATAAATTTTCTCATTTTCAAAAAGAGACACTGGAAGAATTCTCTTCTGCTAGATGATGTACCTTCTAGATGCAAATTCTGGAACTGTGGCCGTCCTTCTGGGACCAAGAAGGGAAGTGATCACAGACCAAGCCAAACATTGGGGACAGCCAAACAGAGAGATGGGGATCAGCAGTCTTTGATGAGGCTGCTGAGCTGGTGAATTGGCTAACGGTGGAGCCCCTCTGTCTCATGATCTTTTCAGGTTTCCTTCGTGGGTTAGAGTTTTTGGTTCTTGTAGCCAAAATCATCCCTCCTGAGACCTCAAGGTTGAATCCAAATCTCAACTCAGATCCCATATCTGATCCCAAACCATAAACCCAAACCCAACTCAAATCCAAATCTTGAAGCCACATGAATAGTCAAGCCCATCATGCCTCCTGTCCTAGATTTCTCCCCACATTTCCATTTCAGACCCAATTCTGTACACACATAACAAACACATATTGCTTACCAGCTATAGCCCAGGCCGGGGTAGGTACCGAGGGTGCAATGGTGCCCACACCTAGATAGCCTCTCTTCCCATTAGTCACTGACAGTATCATGTAGAAGAAAAATAATAAAATAAGTCATAAACAAATACAAAATTACATCTATACTGTGTGTTTTGAAGGAATGGTACAGGGTATTGTGAAAGTACTTCCAAGGAGTTTTGACCAAGGAAATGACAAGGAGCTGAATATTGAAAGGATATTCAGTATTGACTAGAAGAAAATGGGAGGAGATTGGAGAATGTATCAGCAGAAACAGTATGTGCAAAGCCCCTGAGATGGAAGATGGTATAGATGGAGTTTGGAGACCGGAAGTTGATTGGATCAGACCACTGCAGAGCTTGTATGTCACTGTGAGTCTGACTTGAGCCTGTGAACAATGAAGAACCATTTAGACTTGAGTCAGGAAAATAGTATAAAATGTATATTTTCAAAATATCACCCTGGCTGCTGTATGAAGAGTGGATTTGGGGGAGAGTGGGGGTATGGGAGACCATGGGGAAGTCCTTGCTGTTGTCCAGATGATAGATGATGGTGATTTGGATAAGGATGGTTGGAAGGAAGAGCTGACATCAGGTAGGTGGACTCTAAATTCACTTAGAAGAGAGAATCTGCAGGCCTTGGTGATGGATTGGATGGGGGTTGTGGTGAGGTGGGGAGAGATGTTAAGACTTCAAAGTCTCTTGCTGGATGTTTGGCGGTGCCATTCCTGGAGAAGGTCTAGCCAAATGCTTCTGACAGGGTGAGACTTCAGACCCTGACCTTGAGCAGGGTCTAACCCTTATTTGACACAACTTCCAACACCATGACATATACCCCAAACCCTAACTTGTACCAATCCTAAACTTCAAATCCTTTTTCATCCTTGACCAACCCCAATGTATACCTCAATCCTGAACCTAAACCTTGACTGAATTCCTGACTCCAAACACCAATTTAGGCTGGGACCCACCCCTCAATCAATCTTAACCCTGACTCTTGACCTGAACTCTGTACCTCTAGCTATAAGCCAAACTCAACCTTAACCCAAGCACTGAATATCACTAACCTCAGTCCCAAACCTGCCCCACATACAACTCAGTCACTAGTTTCTATCTTTGTCATATTCTAGGAAGCCCACACTGATATCCTCCCCATGAACCCATCTCACACCTAACACCACTCCTAACACTCTGACCCCAATCCCATTCCTATTCTTATCCTTGCTGCAATTTCTTCCTGAAATCTCATCTGCATTTCTATCCCTGTCTCTTTCACTCATGCCACTCTATTTTTTTTCCAACTCCACACACTGTCTGGAGATCTCATTTCACACAAACTCTTAAGATAAAGTACCATACTAATGTTGATGCCATACTAAATAAATCCAAGTTAAGTTCCCAAACCTTCTGAGGTGTTGGCCCTACCCAGAACCAAAATCAGATCCTGAAACTCCTAGCTTTTCTAGTTCCCCAGCAGGACCCTCACCTTGGGGAGTGTCAAACTTTCTGACTTGGGCTCCTAAATCAAGGGGAAGTAGCCCTCACATTCCTTGACCTCCTAGCTTCATGACCCAGGAACCCATGTCATTCTCTTTTGGCTTCCCAGTTAGAAATTGTAGTGAGACTTCCAGTCTGTCATTACTGCCCAAATCTTCATGCCTGGATCCTGTCATTTCCTCAGTCCTCTGTGTCCTCAGGAATTTGTTAGAAAGAGGAAGGGGCTATGTTTTCTGGAGCCCTGTTATTCACTCCTAAGTCACCATAACTTTAGTGCTGTGCTTTGCATTACCTGTTATTCTATAAATTATGTTCTTAATTATTTAATCTGACTGAATTGCTAAAAGCTGTTCTTCACACACAGAGGAAATGTATCTGGTGTTGACTATTGTTTTCTTCAGCAGACCAGAGCAGAGAACAGAACACAAGAGATACTTTAAAAAAAAAATGCTAGTTTTGGGCGGTGCCTGTGACTTAAAGGAGTAGGGCGCTGGCCCCATATGCTGGAGGTGGTGGGTTCAAACCCAGCCCCTGCCAAAAAAAAGAAAACTGCAAAAAAAAAAAAAAAAAAAAAGCTAGTTTGGCTCGGTGCCCGTGACTCACTGACTAGGGCCGGCCACATATACCAAGGCTGGTGGGGTTGAGCCTGGCCCAGGCCTGCTAAACAACAATGACAACTGCAACCAAAAAATAGCCGCATTGTGGTGGGCGCCTGTAGGCCCGGCTGCTCAAGAGCCTGAGGCAAGAGAATAGCTTAAGCCCAAGAATTTGAGGTTGCTGTGAGCTGAGATGCCAGGGTACTCTACCAAGGGCAACATAGTGAGACTCTGTCTCAAAATAATAATAATAATAATAATGATAAATAAATAAGTGGGCGGTGCCTGTGGCTCAGTGGGTACAGTGCCGGCTCCACGTACTGAGGGTGGCGGCTTCAAACCCAGCCCTGGGCAAACTGCAACAACAGCAACAAAAACAGCCAGGTGTTGTGGCAGGCGCCTGTAGTCCCAGCTACTCAGGAGGATGAGGCAAGATAATTGCCTAAGCCCAGGATTTGGAGGTTGCTGCGAGCTGTGTGACGCCACGGCACTCAACCAAGGATGACAAAGTGAGACTCTATCTCTACAAAATTAATAAATAAATAAATAAGATAAAAAATAAAAAATTCATACAAAAAATGCTAATTTGCAAAGCTCTGGCACCAATATCTACCAGCCTTAGGCTCAGTCTTGCCTTGATCCCTGAGCTCATCTGCCATGGTGTATGATAGAAAGAACGTGGCCTCATGAGTTAGTCCATCCCAGGTGTGAATTTTAGTTGCCCATTCTGTGACTTCAAGTAAATGACTTCATTTTTCTTTTCTTTTTTCTTTTTTTTGAGACAGGGCCTCAAGCTGTCGTCCTGGGTAAAGTGCTGTGACATCACAGCTCACAGCAACCTCCAACTCCTGGGCTCAAGTGAGTCTCCTGCCTCTGCCTCCCAAGTAGCTGGGACCACAGGCACCCACCACAACGTCTGGCTATTTTTTTGGTTGCAGCCGTCATTGCTGTTTGGTGGGCTCGGGCTGGATTCGAACCTGCCAGCTCAGGTGTATGTGGCTGGCGCCTTAGCTGCTTGAGCCACAGGCGCCAAGCCATGACTTCATTTTCTAAGTCATATCCACCCCCCCCCCTTTTTTTTGGAGACAGAGTCTCACCCTGTTGTCCTGGGTAGAATACCATGGTGTCATAGCTCACAGCAACTTCAAACTCTTGGGCTCAAATGATCCTCTTGCCTCAGCCTCCCAAGTAGCTGGGACTACATGTGTGCACCTAGCTAGTTGTTCTATTTTTAGTAGAGATGGTGTCTTGTTCTTGCTCAGGCTTGTCTTGAGCTGAGCTCAGGCAATCCACCTGCCTCAGCGTCCAGAATGCTGAGATGACAGGCATGAGCCACAGAGCCCAGCCTATTTTGCCCCTTTCAAAAGCAGGAGGGAGCAAGCCTTGAGGCAAATAGGAAGATTAAATAAAATTGTGAATGGAAAACTGATGAGCACCGAACAGACACTGAATTCATAGGAGTTCCCTTGCCCTCGTCATCCAGGGAAAGAAGCAGCTCCCGTTTCTTTATCCCGTGGGGTGTGTCAGGTGCTTCATGGATCTTGTCTCCAGTTCCCACGTTGGTCCGGTGAGAAATGTCATCCTCATTTTACAGATGAGAAAATGGAAGTTTAAAAAAGATTAGATTACTTCAGCAAAGTCGACGAGGTAAGGAGTCAGAAGTATCAGAATTTTAATTCTGAGGATTCAAAAGCCCATGGTATCACCACTGCACAAACCCACGCTTTGAGAATAAAATTTCCCATTACACCCTGTCTTACCCTCTGTGTCTCATTTGGCTCAAAACAGCCTTGGAACCCTTGGTGCTTATTAATGACACATACCCCACATTGGAGGGGACCCCTGTGTCCTTTGGGTCTAGTCATAGCACCTGCTGCCAACTCCCACCCAGACACACAACCTCATACCTCCCTCTCCCTCAGACCTATGTCCCGAACCCTAGCTTGATGACTCATCTTCCAGCTCACAAGCACACCTGAGAACTGGCATCCAAATATCCTGCCAGCTGTGCCTTGCCCTCGGGGATCCTGGGCATTGTGGCCTTGGCATTGCCTGACTCAGCCTGCAAGTTCTGATGGCCCATTATTTCTGACTTCCTTGATTCTCTTCCCCCTTCTTTCAAGAACAGCACCCTTCTTCTTTTGGGAGGATGTGCCCTCATTTCCCGTAGTTCTAGTGAAATTTTCAATGATAGTTCTCCAGCCCCACCCATTCACTGAGCCAGGCCAACAAGATCTCTGCTTTTTCCCTGTCAACAATAATGGACCCAAGGGGCATGCCCGGTTCAAGCTGGACCTTCTCCTCGAGGTTAATGTCAAGGTGCTGGGAGAAAGGAAGTGTTGTTTTTGTTGGGTTTGCTTCACTGTGTCTGTCAGTATCTGCTATGTTTCCTCCATGTGAAGAAGTCTGTCTATAGAGACTAGAATGAGATTCACAGGAGAAAAAAAGAGATTCTGAGAGGGGAAAGAGATAGAGACAGAGAGAGAGAGAGAGAAAGAGAGACAGACAGAGAGATATGATTGGCTTAAGTCATCATTTCAAGTACTTGAGGTTCTTGTACCTATGTCTCTTCTTTTGGCATCAGGAGCCACCTCCACAGACGTCCTGGTCACCTAAGTGAACAGATTCCCTCTTTTGTATAAGCCAGTTTGAACTGGAGCTTTGACTCCTGAATCCAAGAGGCTCTTGCCAAGGTGGGTCCTCTTAGCCTTATCTGATCCCAATATTCTGATCTCTTGCCAGACTCTGCCGTCCATGATTTTACGTGTATTCCTGAATTGCTAGTTAATCTTGAATTAATCTTTTCCCCTCTCAGACCTCAGCTAGCATTCCCCCTAATTACATCAGACTGCCTGCATTCCCCCTAATTACATCAGACTAAATCAATCTTGATGTCTTCTCTAGCTTATCTTTCATTGAAGACATTAAAATATCTTCTGGATCTTGGATGATATTAAGGCATTGCCATCAACCCTATGAAGTCTGATAATCTAAGTAGGTTATGTTTTTTAAGAAGTCTGTCTTTTGGAGCAAGGTTGGCAAACTTTTTTTTTTTTAGACAGAGTCTAACTATGTCACCCTTGGTAGAGTGCTGTGGTGTCACAGCTCACAGCAACCTCAAACTCTTGGGCTTAAACGATTCTCTTGCCTCAGCCTCCCAAGTAGCTGGGACTACAGGCACCCACCACGCCAGCTATTTTTTTGTCATAGTTGTCATTGTTGATTTTAGCTGGCCTGGGCTGGGTTCGGACCCACCAGCCTTGGTTTATGTGGCCGGTGGCTTACCCACTGAGTTACAGGCGCAGCCCTGGCAAACTTTTTCTATAAAGTAAATATTTTAGGCTGTGTGGACTGATAGATACAAATGGATGATATTATGTAGACACTTAATAATAAGAGAGAAAATAAATGTTTACAATTTTTTTTTTTAAGAGACAGAGTCTTACTCTGTCGTCCTCGGTAGAGTGCCGTGGCGTCACAGTCCACAGCAACCTCCAGCTCTTGAGCTCAGGCAATTGTCTTGCCTCAGCCCCCCAAGAAGCTGGGACTTCTGGCACCAGCCACAATATTCTATTTTTTTGTTGTAGTCTGGCCAGGGCCAGGTTCGAACCTCCTCGGTATAAGTTTTACAATTTTTAATTGATGAAATTTAAAATACAGTAATAATACTTTAGTACATTTTTTTTGTCATACAAGTCTACTATCATCAATAAAATAGTAAAACTATTTTTAATACATGAGGCTTGGCCCACCAGATGCAGTTTGCATGCCCTGCTGTAGAAATGTATAATAATGACTTGGCGCCCATAGCTCAGCGCTTAGAGTACTGGCCACATGCAGCAGGGCTGGTGAGTTTGAACCTAGCCCAAGCCTGCTAAACAAACATACGAAAAAATAGCCAAGAAAAAAAATAGTCGGGCATTGTGGCAAGTGCCTGTAGTCCCAGCTACTAGGGAGACTGAGGCAAGAGAATCGCTTAAGCCCAAGAATTTGAGGTTGCTGCAAGCTTGATGCCACGGCACTCTACCAAGGGTGATATAGTAAGACTCTGTCTAAAAAAAAATTAAAAAATACATAATAAAATACAGTAGAACTTCTGTAAGTTGACCACCCAAGAGACTATAACAAATTGACCAATATATGAAGGCAGACAACATAAGGAACTAAACCTACTGTACTGATGTGCACATGCACTGCATTCTGGTCTATGACAGTTAGTTCAACTTGAGATCAATGTAGGGAGGTGGTCAACTATGGAAGTTCTGTCATATTTCAGTATTAGGGAAGTGTGTGGAAGTATATGTGAAATAAGAATTCTGAGCTGATCATTCCTCCAGTTTTGCATTAATTGTTGAAGTTAATGGATGGTGGTAAATGAGGATTCATTGTGTTGTTCTATTTTGCAAGTGTCTGAAATTTTTCGTAATCAAAATTATAAAACAATTCTTCGAGTTGAGATGTTCCTAAAGTAGCCCCTCCAAAAATCCCTGACCTCAAAGGTTTAATATCAGTCTTGAAAGACTTCCTCAGGATTTCTGGTGTTGAGAATCTCACACATCCACACCCCTTGTAGAGAAAAATCTTTCCAAAGCCCTAGGTGGCCATGTTTTATATCACATGACTCTAAGTAACCACCGATTGGATAGGATTGATCACCTGACCATAATGCAGTCAAAGCATTGGCCAGTCAGTGACCAATAATGCAGCTGAAGGGGAAAAGGTAAGCTGGACCACATTCCTTTGCATGAGAACATAATTTAAGAAATCCTAGGACAGTGACTATGTCCTAACAATAACTAGCACCACTCCATGCTTATCTTTTGCCTAAGACAATTTCCATTAAATCTTTGCTGATAACTCGCTCAAATGCCCTTTGCTTCACATTTCAGTTTGGACGCAACATTCATTTCCTTCTTCCACACCAGATACCACCAGAGGGCTCCAAGGTATGAAAAAGATTTCTAGACTTTGGGGCTGTCAAGATTTTTTGGGGAAAAAAATGATCTGACTGATGGTTTCATGGTGTGAATGTTTAAGTTCTTCATATGTTTCCTGCATTCTTTCTTATGCATATTTTTTAAAAGGGGAAAGAAATATCCCTCTAAAGTTTGTAAACACTTTAGCTGCTAAACTAAACAAAAATATTTTCAAAACTGTCTTTCGTGGAGAATACTTAGAGATCTAAAAATTGACCTGCCATTTCATCCTATAATTCCTTTACTAGGTATATACCCAGAAGACCAAAAATCACATTATAACAAAGACATCTGTACCAGAATGTTCATTGCAGCCCAATTCATAATTGCTAAGTCATGGAAGAAACCTAAGTACCTATCTATCCACGAATGGATTAATAAATTGTGGTACATGTATACCATCGAATATTATGCAGCCTTAAAGAAAGATGAAGACTTTACCTCTTTCATGTTTACATGGATGGAGCT
>CAUYRH010049101.1:0-16198 GCA_963574655.1 Perodicticus potto | reverse complement strand
GCAGTGGGTGTGTCTTTGCCATGGCAGTGGGTGTGTCTATGCAGCATGGGTGTGTCTACACCAGAGCAGTGGGTGTGTTTGTAGCGCCCATTCCCAGGTAAGCATTAGCAACCTCAACATCCTGGTTCTGTGTGGTTTGGGAGTTGTTTCTGGAAGAATCTAGAATCTTCAAATGTTCTGTAAGACATTTAGAACACTGTAATAAACCCCCTTCTCCTAAAATTAGCCAGATTGAATTATTTTCTTTGCAGTGGAATCCTGACCTCTCTGACTTAGCATCTTGAGGGGCTGAACCAAACTTTCTGAGTTCGATATTACCAAAGGTTGCCTTCCCCAGTTACTATTGCCTTGGTTTTAGACAATTCTTTGCAAAACTCCTGATGTGTTACTTTTGACTCCTGAATTCCAAGCTACTGTGTATTTGCCCACTATATTCTAGTAAGTGGTAATGATACAGGACAGGTGGTGCCAAGACTTGCTGCCTTTGGCCTGCTGGTGTTGGTGTAGGCAGCTGCAGTGGAACCAGCAGGCTGGAGAGTAGGTAGAGGGGCCCTAGGAGACTCCAGTAACTGGAGGGGCCAGACAACTGTGGGGGAGACACCGGGGTCTTGCTGTCTCCTTCCTCAGGCACTTCTGGCTGGAGGGGAAACCCCACTTTTTCTAGGGCTGGTCAATTTCATGTAAGTTTCCAAGGCTAGGAGTTCCTGCCCCCTGTTACTGAATGGAGGGCTGGCTATAACTTTAAAAGACCTATGCCCTACAAGTAAACATTGATTTGGCCTGCCACTATATATAGCCCTGAGCAGAAAGACCAAGACAGAGTTGGAAAAGGGATCCAGAGAGCTTGTTCCCCACCTGGGTTCTCTCTGCCGGGAGCTTTGGTTTTTGTATTCTTGGTTTCTGTGAACAAATCCTGTCTCACCACTGATCCATGGTCCATGGATTCATTCTTGGAATCATGGAGACCAAGAAACTCTGGTATCAGTAAGCATTAGAAACTCAGGGTTATGGATTTGATTATGTTTCATAAAATGCTAAATCTGTTACACATTAAATTCTATGTTCAGAAACGTGTTGAGCCTACTAATTTATTCATCCAGGGCCTGGGTTTAGGATTACCTTGTCTGTTGTTAATGAGCCTTTGCTCTGGGTGGAAAGCTCCAGATGAAGTCTAATATAAAATAGACAGCAACGACCATTACAATACAGCATTATATTTGTGCCTTCCTTTAGGTTGTGTTAGAGGGAAGAGACGTGTTGCCAGAAAGAAGAAAACTGAAATTCAGAGAGGTATGATTTATTGAAAGTCATGAAGTTAGTTAATAAACAGCAGAACCAGGGCATTATCCTTGACAATGAGAAAAGCAACTGCTTGATGTAGCAGTTTCCTCCACCAACCAGCCCAGGATGAGCTGAGATATGTGTACCTAATGGAGATGGCTCCCCTTTTAGAAAATTCAACTGAAAAAGGTTCACTGGATGATGCAAAAAAGTGGCCAGTGCCTTTAGAGTGAGGAATTTCTTCGCAAAGGCTGGTGGTGTTGACAGGGTAGGAGTTGCAACGTGAACGGGGAAGGCGGATTCAAGCCAAAGCGATTCCTTGCAGCATCTGTTAGCGCTGAGGCAAGCTTGGGTTACCGTTTTCTTCCAGAAAACGAGGATGTGGAAAGCAGCCGTAGGAAAAGACATTAAGGGTGGGCCAAGGCTGTGCGGGAGGGTGGTGCAGGCTAACTCGGGGCAGGCAGAGCAGCTGACCCTCGGGCTGGCACCTCCTTAGCACCTCACTTTCTCGGACTCTCCCCGTTGGCTTCTGTTATTAGAGATCCCTGCAACAGAAGGGCAGTGAATTTCAGACCGAATGAGAATGAAACGCTCTTTTCCACCAGATATCTCTTTTGGCCCTTCTGGCTAAGACTTTCCTGGACTTAGTTTTCGCTTTTCTGGTCCTTGAAGAGGTTTGCCTTTGCTGTGGAAGGATGTACATGTAGCCAAATGTTTCACGGCCCTATCTGTAATGTACTTTAAAGGCTCTTCTGAAGTGAAATTTGTTTTAAGGAAAAGCTGTTTCCTACGAGTTGCAGTAACATTGGAGGTGCGATGCACGCCCTTGGTCCCAAGAGCCTTGATAGGAGAGCTTGCCGCAGAGCGAGCTACAGAGTCGACCAACCCAGACAAGGCCACAGCTTGTGTCTGCCCCCCTGCCACGGGGGACAGACGTATCTCTAGCGCCTTTGCTTTGTTTTGCTTCCACTGGGGGACAAAGCAACTGGTGGATAATAGTAGCTAAAGCCTTCAGAGTGTTGCAAACTATCTTTTTAGGAGGGAAACTGGTGGCAAGGAGGGCGAGGAGAAGGTCAAGATCCAGGGATAGGCTTCAGAATCCAGTGCCTGGCCCACATATGGAAGTGTCTGGAAAGGAGCTGTGGCCATGTCCTCACATCAAGCAAATCAGAGGGGCTTTCAGTGCAGAATGGTCTGGGTTTGAGTCTGTTACTTGCTGTTAGATACTGGGCACATCATTCAACCTTTCTCTCAGCCTGAGTTTTCTTGTTTGCAAACAAAACACGGTACTGTTAAAGGTCTGTTATGGACGTGAAAAATCAATGATTTTAGGGTACACACCATAGCACCTAGCGTGGCAGGGACCCAGCAGGTGCGAGTGCCCATTCTGATTATGCTCGTGGTTATTTTCTGGTTGTTTTCTTAACCAGTGCTAAGCTCTCTTCAGGAGCCTCTTTCTACTCAACCCTCTTCTTCCCTGTCTCTCTGGTTCTGGTGTGAACATGAGGTTTACATGTTGTGTTTCTGTTTCTCAAATTTCTGTTTTTGATTTTATCCTTATAATAGTGTAGCAAAGCAGGCAGCCAGCAGGATTAGTGCCCTTATTTCAAAAGAGGAAATAATGAGATTAAGAGAAAGAAAGAAAACCTAGGAGTCCTAATCTGGGGGTTGGCTTTAAATTCCCGAAAATAAATGCAAAATAAATTGTGCTGCATTTTGATCGCAAGAGGGCTACAGCTTTCCCGGGATTCTCGGAGGGGACTGAGGTCCCCTCCAAAAGACGAAGCAGCACTGTGGTAAAGCCCCCTCGACTGGAGAACACGTGGAGGCAGGTGGCAGCCTTTGCATCTGTTAGGCAGAATAGTAACGCTCTTGGATGGAGCGCTTCTCCATCAGAATCCCCAGAGCTGCTTTGAAACTGTGGACCCTTCACCTCCAGCTTAAACCCACAGAGTCAGAGTGTCAGGAACTGAAGCTGGAGGTTCTGGCATTGGAACAACTGCTCCAGGTGATTTTTATGGCTCCTGGAGTTTGACAGACCTCTGTTGTGGTAGTAAAACCTGCTCTTGGAACCCGATCACCACCCTGGGAGCCCCCCACTTAACAGCTGTGGGAGCCTGGGACTATTACTCCAGTTTCCTCTCCTGCAAAATGGGAAGAACAATCACGCCTCCCTCCTAAAACATTTGTGAACATTAAATAAGGTGTTACCTGGATGGTGTCCAACCGAGGGCTTCATAGGGTAAATACTCCAAACTGGTAATGATTATTAGGAGTGCTATGACTATCAGCACTATGGTTAGGGAAACTGGAGCAAATTTCAGGCTGGAGTCTCTGTGGGAAACTAGTGGATTATTGAGTCCATCAAGCATTTCCTCCAGCTGCCTGGAGGGTCCGGCTCACCCGCAGTGTCCGTTGGCATCACCCGCTCCCTGTGGGGAAGATGACGGATCAGTCATGTTGTGGGTGATGGACGGTTCCAGTCTCTTTCTCTTTAGTCCCCAATTTTTCTACATGAGCTATATAACTTAAAAAGAAAAAAAACTTTGGGGCGGCACCTGTGGCTCATTAGGTAAGGCGCCGGCCCCATACACTGAGGGTGGCGGGGTGGGGTGGGGTAGGGGGGGCCCAGCCAAACTGCAAAAACAAAAAAATAGCCGGGCGTTGTGGCGGGCACCTGTAGTCCCAGCTACTCAGGAGGCTGAGGCAAGA
Organism: Perodicticus potto; assembly: GCA_963574655.1. Lineage (NCBI taxonomy): Eukaryota > Metazoa > Chordata > Mammalia > Primates > Lorisidae > Perodicticus > Perodicticus potto. The sequence goes on along the minus strand of CAUYRH010049101.1, from coordinate 12,205 downwards.
GAATCGCCTGGGCCTAGGAGTTGGAGGTTGCTGTGAGCTGTGATGCTACAGCACTCTACAGAGGGCGATAAAGTGAGATTCTGTCTCTACAAACAAATAAACAAACAAAAAAACCTTTGTTTTTGTCAAAAAGGAGTTTTTTACTGTAGGATTTACTGAAAAATAATTCAGAGATTACTGTCTGTGACACTGTGATACATTCTTTCATTAATCAATCAGGAATATCACTTCTTATGTTATTTGAAAAATTATTTTAGATTATACTTAAATTGCTTTGGCTTAAAGGACCTTTTGCAGGAATTGAAACACATATTCTGTAGAAAGACTACTGGGAAGGCCACGCTGTGGCACAAGTTTGAATTCTAGAGACATTGCCTAGTGTTGGAATAATTGCCTATCTTCATGAAAAACTGAAAAATGCATCCTTCCAGATGTATCCTTCCAAAAGAGCTTCTTACTGTCAGAAGCTGTAAGACAGTCTTACAAAATATGTAAGTACGTTTGAGAACACGTCTTTGGAAGGGCGGACTGTACTTTTTAGACATGTTAGGCTAGGTCACTAAAAAGTTTAAAACAAAAGAGCTGGCATACATAGCACATCATTGCTTGGAGTGATGAACACACATCAACACACACGGCATAAGTGCAAATGTTTCTAACCAGTTGTAAGAGTGATTAATTATGAAAATCACACAGTTCAAGTCAAGATCAGGAGCCAGGGCGAGTGAGAAATAACCAAGTATTAATTTTGCAGGAAGTATTAACAATGCAGTGACGCAGAGTTAGTATTGGCTGCGAATTTTTTTAATGAGTTGCCACTGAGAGGGATGAGCGGACGAAATCCTTTGGTGACATGCAGCAAAGGACAACAAAACTGGAGCACAGGAGCTAACAGAGGAGCCACAATACAGGAATCAGATTCAAAGCAAATTCCCAAGTCCCACAAGAAATATCTTAAGGTGACACAACTGTGCGGTTGAATTAAAAGTGAGTAACCTCCAGCTCACTGTGAGGAAAAACAAAATACGATGCATTGATAAACAGAAGAGAATCTGCTTAGGAAAGGTCCAGAGTCTTGTTTCTCTTTCATTTTCTCTTAGATAACTAATCATCTTTGTGTTACCCTCAGCCTCCTCGCCAGCTTCTGCTCTTGGCTTTATGGTCTCGGCCAGATAATGCTGCCCATTCCCCGAGGCAGACTCTGCACACGCTGTGAGCCCCAGTCCACATCAGCAGTGGAATTAGGGGGGAAGAAACACCTGCAAAGTGGCTGGGAGGGGTGTGGGTGCCTGAGGCTGGTGGGGCAGCCACACAAGGCCCCTCCATCACTTCTCGGTCAGGAGTTAAGGCTATGGTGGGCTTTCTAAATGAGCAGAAAAACACCCGTCCCGAGCCTGCCCTCCTGCCATGTTGACCATAATTAGCTGAAAAGGAAACGGCCTCATGGGCACCCAGGGAATCTGAGTTCTTCAGATCTAATGCCAACAACAAGAATGTCCACTGTTCCTTGAGCAGAGGGCATCTCTTATGCTCTGCGTGTGTCCACAGGGCTTCAAGACCTCCCCCCAGACTCTAATGCTCGGGTTCAGCAGCCACAGCCCATCTCAATGCAGTGGGCCACTCTCTGTTCCCATTTCTAGCTCCTAGTCTTAAGGGGCAGTGCTGGACAAGGGCGGTGCTAGAAGCAGGGACTCCAGAGGAAGACGGCGGCCGTCTGCACATCAGCCCTCTTGTGATGACTCAGCCCCTGCGCTTCTGTCTCTGCATTTTTCTCCCCCACAGGACACGCTGACGGTTTCCGTGTTGCCCCACCTGTCTGTGTGCTGTCCCACTACTCACCCAGCCTTCCTTCTGTACTGCACACACGTGTTCCCAGGCGTCACTGTTTCCCTGTAGTGATGATAACTCATTACCGGTCCCCTTCCCACCATCACCTTCTTTCACTGCTTCCTTTTCAACTTTGCTGAAATCAGTCGATAATAACTCCTCTCCCCCCAGAGTAATAGTTCCCCCTTTCTCTGTCTAGGAAAAACAGAATGAAATGGACATGCGGACACACCTCTCCTTCAGAATCTGGTGCCCGTGGGTGCCTTGGCCTCTTCTCTTAGAATCTCTAAGTTCTTGCCTTAGAATGACACCCGCTGTCCTGTACACCTGGCGGGCGACCTAGTACCACTTGTCTGAAGATTGATCAGACTGAGCTGGGTCTACCCTATTAACTTTTACAGACTCGATTGAGAAAGAAAATTGAAGTGGTACAGGGACTGTCTACAGGTGTGAGCCCTGCCTTTTGCCAGAGTCAGCCTGAGTCTCCTTAGGACATGACAGGTTGGGCCACAGCCAAGGAAGGGCTGGCCAGAGCCCCCTGCCTCAAGCCTCCTTCCTTACATGCCTCTGGCCATCGAGTCCGCTTTCCAGGTACCGAAACGGGCATGAGTCTCACACTGAGCCTGAATAAATCACACAAAGAAACAACATAAAGGTTTCGGCTTCCTGAGGCTGGGCTAATAGGCAAAGTGCTTCTCGCTGGGTCTCTAGCACAGGAGGGCTGCGTGGATAACAGTAACAGCTAAAAGTTGGCAGCTTACTTCAGGGGCAATCAGTCTAACATGTCAAGGGACTGGCTTGGTGAAGTGGATCCAAAAGTAGGAATGGGGTGCATGGATTAAGAGTTTGATCTTCTCTAATACATCCCTTTTGGAAAGACATTTGGAGAACACTCAGAGATTTAAAAATAGACTTGCCATTTGACCCTATAATTCCTTTACTTGGTATGTACCCAGATGACCAAAAATCACATTACAACAAAGATATCTGTACCAGAATGTTTATTGCAGCCCAATTCTTAATTGCTAAGTCATGGAAGAAGCCCAAGTGCCCATCGATCCACGAATGGATTAATAAATTGTGGTACATGTATACCATGGAATATTATGCAGCCTTAAAGAAAGATGGAGACTTTACCTCTTTCATGTTTACATGGATGGAGCTGGAAAACATTCTTCTCAGCAAAGTATCTCAAGAATGAAAGAAAAAGTATCCAATGTATTCAGCCCTACTATGAAGCTAAGTTATAGGTTTCATATGAAGGTTATAACCCAACTATAGCACAAGAATATAGGGAAAGGGGCAAGGTGGGGGGGAGGATGAGTGGAAGGAGGGTAACTGATGGGATCACACTTACGGTGCATCTCAGAAGGGTACAGGTGAATCTTACTAAAGGCAGAGCACAAATGTTTTCATACAATAACTAAGAAAATGCCATGAAGGCTATGTTGAACAGTTTGATGAAAATATTCCAGATTGTATATGAAGCCAGCACATTGTATCCCATGATTCCCCATGTACACAGCTATGATTTAAAAAAAAAAAAAAGATCTGAAAAGAAAAATAATGCTTTTTAAAAGAACGTTTTTCACATGAACATATCATGTAAAAGTACTCACGATCTTCGTCTGTCTGCACTATGATCTCCTGACTTTCCTTCCGTCCCTCGGGATTCATGAGGATGAGTTTCACGCTGACATTGGTGTACGGGGACAGGTTAGTGATAGTGTGTTGAGGGTAGGAGTTGTCTGTATCCCAGCTGACTTCTTCTCGAACTTGCTCTTGTCCTCCAACTTGGTAACAGTAGTGCACTGTGAGATTATAACTATGGCAACGAGTTACATTGTAGCCAAATGGCTCCCAGCGGATGGTGATTTGCCGAGATTTGACTTCCACTACTTCCAATTTCCTTGGGCCACGCATGGGATCTGTTTAGAAAAGAGGAGGAGTAAAAAGAAGATGTAAGAGAAAAGAATTATCAAAGCTCAGTTAAACCCACATGTCACAGATACTCCCACTCTGTCTCCTCTTCTTCCTGAATAATCCCTAAGTTTTAGCTAGGCGTAAAGCCACCTAGAATAAGGACTCAAGTTTCTTTCTCCTCTGCAGCCAGATGTGGCTAAGTTCTGAGGAATGGCAAATAAGACGAAATGTCAACATCAGTTTCTGGGAATGCCATCTTTGTTGCTTTTTCACTCCTATTAGCTGGATGGAGGGTATGATATTTGGAGCTCTTTCAGACATGGGGAAACTTTGGGTACTTAAATGTTAAGAATTCAAAGCAATGATGAAGGAGAAGCCAGAGTTCCTGATAACCACACCAGGCGCAAGCTTCTCACAGCCAAATTGTTCCCTATTAAATTCCATCTTATGTATGTATGTATGTATGTATGTATGTATGTATGTATGTATGTATAATTTAGGATCTTGCTCTGTCTCCTGGGCTAGAGTATAGTGGTGTCAGAGCTCACTGCAATCTCAATGTCCGGGGCTCAAGTGATCCTCCTGCCCCAGCCTTCCCAGTAGCTGAGACTACAGGTACTACCAAGGCTGGCTAATTTTTTTATTTTTGCAGAGATGGGGTCTTGGTCTTGCTCAGGCTGGTCTTGAATTCCTGGCTTCCAGCGATCCTCGCACCGCAGGCTCCAAGAGTGCTGGGATTACAGGCCTGAGCCACCATGCCTGGCCTCACTGCGATCTTAGATAGGCTGCCTTTCTTTGGATCTCTGACACAAGTAACCAATCCTGATACTGACACATGTATCTTTAAATGTTAATTTATAATTACATCCTTGGAAACCATAAGGGCAATAGCTTAAGAATTGAGCATGAAATAAAATAATGATGAGAGAGAAACTTCCAAGCAGAACTGCAGGCCTCTTGGGGTTTTGATTTGCGTGGAATTCCACATGATAATGCTAACGTAGTTCTTGCTTATTCTCAACAACGTCGCATCCGTCGTTTAGGACCTATAGAGAACTTAGAAACCAGGCCCTTTATCTGTGATCTCCAACACATGAAAGTGCTTAAAGTGGAGTAATGTTTTGGTTTTATATGCATGCATGCAAGATAGGATTTATCTGTTAAATATCTGTTCAAGTTATAAAAAGATGTTAACAATGGTCATTCATTCTATTCTGTCATAGGATAACTCTAGGAACTAGGACAAGCAAAATTAAAACTCCTCTGAGGAATCTTGAGTGGCATGGAAATGTTCCTTATTACTACATTAATTTTTATAGTTAAATTACTAGCATAGGGAAAACATTACAAATAAGTTATTTAGAATTAACATCGAATGTTTTCCCCCTTAGTGACTTTTTTATAATGTAAAGGAAATGTCTAATTTTATGCAATGTTTCATTATTGAAGGTTCATAAAAACTTTAAATAAGCTCCAGACCCCATCCACATAAACAGATTACCATGTGTCTCTCTGCCCTTTTCCTTATTAATAACCAGTCTCCACAAAGACTGCTCTAAAGCATTTTCCTAAGTTTTGCATCAATTTTACAGACTCATAAGATAACTAAAGACTTCAGATATTAGTTCAAACAAGCAGAGCAGTTTTAACTTAATTTCATTGGAAAACTACTTCCCACTGCAGAAACAGCCTGCATCATTTTGGTATCCCTTAGCCAAGAAAATATAGACTTCAATTAAGCCCTAGATATAAAAACAAAGGGTTCGGCCTGTCTATTGGGCAAGTGTTCTTGAAATGCATGCTACTTACTCTGTTAGTACCTCTTAGAATTCCATCTGGTAAAACTGTGTCTTGAACTTTCCACCCATTTGCCAAATAAAATAGCTTCACACAAAATAATCTTCTCTATGACACAAAACAATCATCTCTTCAAGGCTCTGAAGTCCCCATTGCATGAGTGATAATTAATAGACCAGAAACAGAGGCTTTATGGGGGCTGGAACTGAACTGGCTGTACCTTCAAGTTTCATGTTAACCAAAGCAAATTAATTTTACCAAAACTTTTACAGAGTACAGTAGAACCTCTGTACCTGACCACCTCCTTAAGTTGACCCGATTTTCATAGCCCGGACATGCACCACCTGTACATATCAGCACAGCAGGCCCCGTTCCTTATATCAACCTCCTCTGTATGTGGACCGGTTTGTTGTAGTCCCTGATCACCTACAGAGATTCTACTGCACTTCCTTTGTGGGCCTCTGACTACACTGCATGATTCTGCTGTGTCTATAATAGGTTCATATCAACACAGCAGGGTCCATATAATTGGAGGCAGGAATGAAGGAATACTTTGACACTCAGATTCCTAAACATTCTTCCCATCTGTCAAAAGCTTAAGGAAAAGTTGAATCAAGACCATGATACAGGGGACATGGGCGACCGCAGATGGAATACTGTCATTTTCTTTTGCCAACTCCCAAAGGCAATGTTAAGTATGTGGGGAGACTAGAAAAATGCAGAGAGATACACATGAAATGCAGGTGCTACCACGTTTGTGTGACAGCACAGAGTTAGGTAAGAGCAGAGCTGACAGGCTGCCTCCAGTGACTAAGGAAGGCTGACCATTCTTTCTACTCGTCCTCAGCAAACTGATTTCAATGCTTTTTATTTTCTTTTCTCTGCCATCCTGCAAAATTGAGTTCTGACCCAGCAATAGATTTATAATGATTACATCTTCAAATTAGTGTCTTATAGTACTTTATTCTCAGTGTTTCTGCAGAACTATTTCTGTTAGCATGCTGCTAACTGTCAATGAGGATTCCACAGGACATTTACGCAACTGAGTTATTCTGATGGCACTGAAGACATTTTTTTTTTCTTTTGGAGATAGAGTCTTACTCTGTCACCCAGATTGGAGCGCAGTGGTATGATCATAGCTCTCTGGAACCTTGAACTCCTGGGCTCAAGCAATCTTCCTGCCTTAGCCTCTGAAGTAGCTAGGACTACAGGTGTACAACACCAGGCCTGGCTAATTTTCCTGCCTTCGTAGAGACAGGGTCCCACTCTGTCAGCTCGGCTGGAGTGGAGTGGTGCAATCATAGCTCGGTCAGCCTCAAACTCCTAGGTTCCAGCAATCTTCCTGCCTCAGCCTCCCAATTAGATGGGGCAGTAAGTGCATGCCAGCAAACCTGGCTAATTTTTTTGTTTCTGTAGAGATGAGGTTTCACTGTGTTGAACAGGCTGGTTTTGAACTTCAGGCCTCAAGCAATCCTCACAAATACTGGGATAGCAGGGGTGAGCCAGCAGCCCAGACCATTACTAAACATTTTTTGAAGGGCATCACTGAAAAAATATATCACATTGTAGAAAACAAATAGCAACTTAATAACCAGAAATGTGTAATTTTGGTGGGTTAATTGCAACTCACACTGCATTTCTGGGAGTAGAATAGAAACATTATTCCCGATACTATCATTCTATGTGGACAGTATAAACCTCTTACAGTCAGCAGGGTAGTAAATTATAACCACAGGACCATTAGTTGTAGCATATTTGCTCCTCTTGACTCACAATCCTGAAGATGCAACTCAGGACAGGAATCGATTCCAAGGCCATTTCCCACGGTGACGTATCCCCTTCCCTGGAATGGGGATCATTACGGGCCCCGTTGGCGAATCCTAAGTCCAGACGGTCCCACCCAGGCGCCCTGACTCATGCTGAGACACTAGAATGGCCTCCCTACAGTGTCCTGCTATTACGCGGGAAGCTTCGTCAGGGAGCTCTTATACCAATTCCCCCGCTGGTGCCTGTGGCATTTTTCAATCTGTTCTCTTTCTGCCAGTCTGAGCCAGGTTTCAAGCAGAGAAGCCTAACAACTGCAGTCCTGAACTAAGGAACCAGCAAGCACAGCTCTAACCCCCAGCACTTCAGCATCCCCATTTAATCAGCGACTCTGGCTTCTTCTATATTCAGTCCTGCTTTTCTATGAATAAGGGCAAAAACTGACTGATAGGATCAATTTCCATTGTAGGTTCAATTCACCACTCATTTCTCTGGAACTCTGCACTTTACTTTCTATTACTACTACAGTGCTTTTTCAGAAACTCAATTTCAGAATCTGTGAGAGATATTTGGGTGTAATTTTAGGATCCTGTCTTTGATAATCAAAAACATAGATTACAAGCAATGCTGTGCTAACAGGTTTCTCTTTACCACCTGGCCGGGAACTCTACAGGGGTCTATTACGACACAGGGAATAACACCCAGAATGGCCTGGTGGGCCCCTTCACAACCTTCAGCTATTGTGTTTCTGCCTTACCAACACACAAGAGAGTACCCCGATAATAAATTGATAGCTTCATTCACTTTACTATTCAGCTAAACCAGAGCAAAGGCTTGACTAACATTATAATTAATATAAGCCAATAATTCAATATTCCTAAGCATCAAAGATTCCAGGCACGTGGTGCCGTTTTCCAGTGACAAAGCCATAGTCTTTGAATTAATCAATGCTTTCCATAGTTTAACAAGTATCTATGTCAGTCAAGTTGAAAATTCTGAAATACATCAATCTTTAATTCATCCTACCCCACAGGCACCTACATACTTGTGATGCAACTGAATGAGTTAAAACTTGTCATAGGAATTATTAAATTTGAGTAGTCTCCTCTGCCAGAATACCTTCTGCAGATATTACATTAGTTGTTTTCGCATTTTATTATAATTAGATTCAAGAAATGCCCTGGAAAACAGTCTGTTTTTCTTAAATACATCATAAAATCCTATATAAAGGAAGAATAGCATCTTTATAGAAAGCAAGCTGAATTTCAGAATCAGTACTAATTTAAGAGGTGAGACAAAGTCTTAGAGAAAAAATTAAGGAAAGCGTAACAATGCCACGCTCTACGTGAAATCAAACGTGGCACTTTATTTCTTGGTTTAAGGTGGACATAGTCTCACAATGTCACTTGCATTTCCCATACACTGGCTTGAACTTGGCCCAAATTGTAAAGCTAAGTAACCTACTTTGTGTTGCTGAGAAATGGGCTATTCATACACCAATCATATTGATCATACTTATTTCAATCTCATTACATAGCTAGAGTTCCTATTCACGTTTTAGGGGAAATGTGAAAATCATCTTTCATAATAAAATGACGAAGACATAGTTAAGAACACGGATCCTCTTAGGGAAGAAGCTTAAAAGGCTGAAAAACACGCTAAACCTAAGTCACCTCTAACTACCTAGAGGGAGAGTTCTCTAGTGGTGTTGGGAAATCCAAAAAGAGTAGTGTGTACAAATGTTGGTTTTGGTTTGGGTTATACATTTTAAAAAAGTACTATATATTAGACCACAGTTCAGTCATTCACCAAAGATGGCTGATTTTAGTACAATTTCAACAAGTCTTTCAGGATAATCTTTTTTTTAAAATTTTAAGTTTAAAATTCTTAGTAAAAAGTTTGTTGAATAAAGGCTGGAAAAAAGAGGATGTAAAAATACACTGTTGACGCCTTCTAAAATAAAGAACTGTGGGTACTGACAAAACCCACATTAGTGATAATACCCACATTGACAATAACATTAGCTACATTTTATTCTGCCTGAATTAACCATGCAAAATAAAACTAGCTGTGCTAGAATGGCTGAAAGATGTTTTTATTTTAAGCATTTTTTGTTAGTGTTTAAGGTTTTTGAAATTTTAAATAATAAAATCTTTAAAACACACTGAAAAGTACAAGACAAAACAATCACCTATGTACCTGCTAATATCAAATGTTAACATTTTGTGTTTTGCTTTGGGTCACTTTTTATGAAAGACATAAAACATTACTGATATAAAGTTTTGCCACCCTCCTACTTGCTATCTTGAGGTTATTATACATCATCCTGGACATGGTTTTGTACTTTTATTACACACATCTAGGATACTTAAAAATTTACAAAAATACTGCCATTCTTTGCAACCAGAGGTTTCAGTCAACATAGCCAAGCTCAAGCATGTAGATCTAGTTATCACATTGGTGGGTGCATAGATTCCATTAGAAATGAAGCCGCAGTTCACTCATCCATTTCCCTAATGAGGAACAATAGGTGAGTTACAATCAGAACCACAATGACCATCCCTGTGAACACCATGTGTCTTCTTAGCCACGGGCCATGGTCTGTCCACCTTGGCGAACACACAAAGTGCGACTGCCGTCTTACAAAGTTTGCCTGTCTCAAGGTATACTAAATAATGGCGACTTCCTCTCTAACATAAGAACAATGTTCAGATGTTCCATTTTCTACAAAGGGATTATATTTCAAGGCTAAGAGCTAACGCCAGTTCCCAAGGACTGATCATGAGTTATTGATGCTGGTTCCAGTTAAATGCAAGCAGGCAAAGCCTCATGTGGGGACCATTTTATGACTTGCATCATTTCTTTGACATAACTTTTGAAATAAAAATTTACAATGTATACAACTATTTCTTTCTTTGGCTGTAGCAACTCTGACAAGTGTTTATATTAAAGCTCTTTCTCAATAACCACTCATTATATCATATCATGTGTTTGTAGGAAAGCAAAATAAAATATTCAAACACATCAAATAAAGAATTAGATAAATTAATACACTGATGAATAATGCATCCTGAAAATAATTATTAAATTTCTGGTCACACTAAAATGGCATATCATTTATTCTGAAGGACTTTCCCACTTTGATATAACTAGATCCAGCAGAAGACAGCATTTTTTTTTAATTATACAGGATATAGTGCACCTCCAGTACCACATTAAACCATGTCCTTTGTACAAAAGAAAGTAAATGGAAGTTGCCTGTATCAGCTCTGCAGTCTAAAGCGTAAGCCTGGGGACCGGGACAGGGTAGGAAAGGGAAGCCAAATTTGATGTTCCCAGGTTAATCGCATATAATTAGCAGTTGTTAGCGTCCAAAGTCAGTACTAGCTCCTGCATCCTAGCAGACACAAGCACAAATCTTCCATGAAATAAATATCCTTAAATTAGGCCTCCTATTTTTAAAGATAAAGCCCACCAAATGTAAGACCAGTAACAGATTACCAAAACACCAGAATATAAACTATTGTAAAAATACTACAAATGAGAATTAGCACAAATATGAAACAACAGATGTAGATCACCCAAATTATCTGATGCAAAATATAAAATCTGAGTAACACTTTCATATTAAAAAATGTAATCACAGGCTGAGCTCAGTGGCTCATGCCTGTAAACCATCCCCGCACGGCTGAGGCAGGAGGAAGGCTTGCGTCCAGGAGTTCAAGACCAGCCCGAGCGACGCAGTGAGACCCCATCTCCACCAAAAATAAATAATCAGCATCATCACAAAAATGAAAATGCAGCAAGTCTAATGTAACTTTTAGAAATAAAAATATTGAGGTAAAGCAAAAACTCAACAGGTGGATTAAATAGAAAGACTAGATGCAACATAAGAGAGAATGAAGAACTCCAAGATAGAGGAAATTATCTGGAATGCAGCACAGGAACTAGAAATAGGGACTGGGGGCAACTGCAGGGTGGACCCATGTCTAACCTGCATTTCAGAAGCAGAACAGAGAGAACAGAGGGGAGAACTAAATGGAGCCACAACGTCTAAAAAATTCCAGAACAGACAAAAGATATCAAAAGATACAGAAAGTATAACATACACAAAAAAGGAAACTGAAAATAAGTTCACATTTAGACGTCAAATAGTTAAATCTACAGATACCAAGTCAAGAAGAAGATCCTACTACAGAAGCATCTAGAGAGGAAAAGCACATCGTTTACAAAGTTGTGGCAACTCGACTGACAGGAGTTCTCAACAGCAGCAGCGGGTGGCAGAAAACAAGGCAATAATACGGTCAAAGTGCCGAGAGAAAACACACCACGCTTAGGAGTCTATATGTACCAAAACCATCTTTCAAGGATCCAGATAAAATAAAAATGAATTCAAAGAATCGTAACTGTGGGAATTCACTACCAATAAACCTGCAGTGCATGAAGGATCAACTTCAGAAACAACAAAAACAGTGTCTGAAGGAAGGTGTGAGATGCTGTAAGAAAAAAAGCAAACTTCCAGTCCTATAAATCAGTGGGGGATTAGAGCCAGTGATAGTAGAAAAGGGAGTGAGAAGTTTAGCGAGATTGATTTCAGTAGATGTTCCTATGCTGCTATTTATCACCTATGCACCATAAAGGTTAGCTCTCAGTAGTTGTGGGATATGCTCCTTTGAAAGTATACTCAGCTTGGCTTCTGAAGGAAACGAAAGTTAGTGCATATAAAGGGACCTGAGGAAATCTGGGAGAAGGGGCAGTCTGGAAGCAGGAACAGGTGGCATACCTCTGCTATTTCCCATACTAATTCAGAAGGTCTGACATAATGAATCATTTCAAGGTGAGAGGAGCAAGGCTTAAAGTCTCAGGTTTCCAGGAGTTCTCAAATTATCTAGAT
>CAUYRH010049099.1:0-10857 GCA_963574655.1 Perodicticus potto | reverse complement strand
GTATCGTTACTGCTGTGAGTGGACGGACAGGTCAGGTCTGCGGTACAGGGAGAGCTCCGGTGTTTTGGCCGTATCGTTAGTGTTGTGAGTGGATGGACAGGTCAGGTGTATGGTACAGGGAGAGCTCCGGTGTGTTGGCCGTATCGTTACTGCTGTGAGTGGACAGACAGGTGAGGTGTACAGTACAGGGGAGCTCGGAGTGATGCGCCGCAGGCTGCACACGCAGGGTCTGGCCGTGGGAGCAGCGTGCCGGGCTGGGCGGTGCACAGGCCCCAGGGGGCGAGTGTGGGGAGCCCTGAGCATGGTGAGCCCCGAGTGTGGGGAGCCCCGAGGCTCACGCTGAGGCCACGTAAACAGGAAGAGGTGAAGCTGGCAGCATCCCCTGGTCTCACGGCCGTAGGGGACTACGATGGCTGAGTGGGGTGGTCTGAGGAAAGGGGGGACGGTCCAGTTCCCTCGTGAAAGGGCCACTCACTCTGCTGAGTTAAGAAAGGACTGAGGACAGGGTGAGGCCAAAGAGTTCAGTCACCCGGCGCTCCGGGCATCAAGGCCTCCTGTGACCCGGCTCACATTGCCGTGGAGGACACAGTTATGTCCAGAGGACGTTTTACAAAGACCAGGCGTGACCTTCCGACGACTCGTAGTGTGAGACTGCGGCTGCGCCGTGTTCTTTTGGCTAAACTACCCGCCGGGTGTAGCGCGGGAGGGTCAAGGTCAGCGGGGGAGGTCAGGTCTGAGGGCGCTGCAGCCTGGAAGTGGAGCCGCCCAGTTAGCGTGTGAGCCCGGAGTCCGGGCTTCCACAGAAGGACTTTGGGAACACGAATGTATTGATGATAATGAAGCCTGATAGCGGAGAAATTGCCGGTTTGACGCAGAAGGAAAGAGGATTTGGGACTAAGACAGGGAGATGGACGGGAAGAGGCTCCAGAGAAGAGAGAAGGGCAAGTTCTGAGACACAAGCAAAACCAGAGGAGGAGGTGCCAGGAGTTGGGGGCAAAGTGTGACGAGCTGGGACTGTCTGCGCGGAGCGGTCAGGGACCGGGAGGACAGTTAAGTGGACAAGGGGGGTCAAAACTCAGACAGCATAAGGTATTTAATTAATAAACTCGTTTATTTCATGCAATGAAATAATGCCTAATCCATAATATAACACAATGGAGTCTTTGTTTCTTTGCATAGACGATATTACAACTCTATATTTTTAAAGTCACTACTAAATAAAAAACAGCACATACTTCAATCTCTGCCAAATGAGTGTGTACACTTGAATCAATACAGAGGGATAAATTGCTATCATTTCAACCATCTTCAGTTTTGGCGTTCCTTGTATTGCTTTTATTGAGCTGAGACATACATGTGGAAAATAATTGTTCTGTAATAACTAAATCCTGTGGTGATCATCTTTGAGCTTTTAACAAGAAAGTGACAGTGAACAAAAGCCTAGGAAGTTGTCCCTGGAAGATTGTAGTGTTTACAAAGCAGCAGTTTGATTTGATTACTGTGTGTGAGCTGGCCAACGATTCATGGTAATGACTGTCATTCCTGGGCACTTTATTTCCTTAAGGTGCATAGCGTGTTCATTTATTGTTGGCGAGGAGGATAAGAAGACGGTTTTGTTCACAGATCGATTTCCATATCCTGAGCTAGAATGTCAATCGTGGTTCAAAATTAGGCATTATTTCTCCCACTATTAAATTGCTGTGTGCAAATCAGATGAAACTAACAACAAAGGGTTCAATGCAAGTAAACTTCTAAGAAGTAAGGTGGTTTCCTGCTTTGTTAGAGTATACAATAAAAGAACCAAATACAAGTCTTCTTTAAAAAAATCTTTTACTTTATATTAATATTCTCCTTAAATGTAAGTAGAAGCCTCAGAGAAGGACACAATTTATAAAACAACAAAAAGACCATGTTTCAGGACACATGAAAATAAATTTTTGAGTTCAACTGTATAGACACTCTGAAAATACCACTGTAATAATTAACATATGTACTTATGAAGATACTGATTCTTTACTGTTTGGCACAGAATTTAATATGCTTCATCTGGCATTGAGACTTACTTGCTCAGTTTGTTAGGAAGGGATTAATCAGGAGATGCAAACATCAGGCAGTTTCCCGTCTTTACTGTGATATGTAATGTGTGCGCTTCTTTATCAGCGCACTGAGCAACAGATCTAATAGTTGCCAGGATTTTAAGGTGGTGTCGAACATAATGCTATTTGAGATAGATGCCGCATGAAAATATCCTGATTTCTTTTGATGTAAGTAACATCATGAGTTTGCTGCCTGTGTTCGCCATTGAAAAATCCGCCTCATTTCTTTAACAGACAGAAGAAAATACATCTGTCCATTTTCCCATGCAAGCTTGTAACGTCCCTGAATTCTACACACAGATCCTTAGGGGCCAGAGGGCCCAGGTGTTAAAGAGTCTGATTTGGTTAAATCTTGAGCACATCCCTGGCTCAGAGCTGCAGTGGATTGCAGAGTCCAGAGAAGGAGCTTCACAAAGTCGACTGCATCCCCTCCAGCTGCCCCTCTTCAGCCTCCTTCTCTTACTCACCTCCTCTGAAGTCAGGAGAGGGGAGGCAGGAAGCCACAGATGGGGTGGGGAGGCGTGGTGAGAGCAAGGTCTTTACTTTGCCCTCCTGGAGATGGTTTCCTACTCCTGGGCCAGAAGCCGACCCCTCCTTTTATGAGGTCGTGGGATTCTTCAGATGCCACCTGCCCCACCTCATCCAGAAGCTCTCGTCTGCCCTGAGCTGACCGGACGCAGCTCTTCCAAGTGGCCTTTTACTCTTGCTAAGCTCTCAGAGTCTGCGGATACTCTAGATTCTCTCTGCTAAATTATGCTCAATCCGTCAGGTTCCCCTAAAATAGAAAAGGAAATAAACCTGAGCCTTCTCCACAGAAAAACCCCGTGTGTACTCAAGGCTGTGTGTGGTTCACAACACATCAACTTGCCTTCCCTGCTCTCTAAAGCCAGACCATCTCTTGCCCTTTATTTTTCCAAGCAGGTATAAAAACCAATCCAGTGCATCTCGACCAAACTTCCCAGGACAGTTAAAATGGAAAACCTCTAATTTAAAAGGATCAGAGGTGTATAGTATATTTCTCACAATTAAAACTATCATTAAATTATATTAACTAAAAGCTTAGTGTGTAATGAAACGGACATTTCACGTGTCCACTCCATGTGCTCCTGCAAATCTGAGCACTCCAGGGCACAGAAGAACATGGCCTAGGAGCTTCCTACAGTCTCTAAACCAGTATTTCTCCATTGGCAAATGCAGGGTGTCAACAATGTCGCAGGTTGTAAGGAGGAGAAGACTTTTATTCCTACTGCTTGTGAAGCAACTTCAGCATCTTGCCCTTTGTTGTTGTTAGGCAGGTGAGTTCCACTTTGTGATTCCTGTGGGAACTCTGCTTCCAAATACACCACTGCCAGTCCAGGGCAGGCACGGTGACCACCTCTGTCCTTCACGAGAACCCTGAAAATAGCAGGGGAGGACTATTCTAAGGCCACAGTGATGAGCCCTGTTACCTTCAAGCACCTGATACCTTGTCCAGGAAAAGTAGCAGGAGCACAATTCCATTTCAGGAAACAGACATTTGTTGTCCTTTGTGTATGTTTTTAACTTAATGTGCTCTCAGTGACAATGAGCAACTGTGCCCTGTGGAGGCCAGTGACTTGCCTATGGGTTCAGATGTCAGTTGCCGGTAGAATCAGGGTAAAAGCTCTTAGCTCCTGGTATTTTATTATGAGGATTAAAAAAAAAAACACAAACTATGTCTTGGCTTGGTGCCTATAGCTCAGTGGCTAGGGCGCCAGCCACATACACCGGAGCTGGCTGGTTCAAATCCAGCCCTGGCCAACTGCAACCAAAAAACAGCCAGGCATTGTGGCAGGCGCCTATAGTCCCTGCTACTTGAGGGCTGAGGCAAGAGAATTGCTTAAGCCCAAGAGGTTGCTGTGAGCTGTGACATCACAGTACTTTATCAAGGGTGACATAGTAAGACTCTCAAACAAAAAATTATCTCTTACAATGAAGTAGAAGTATCCAATTAGGGCTCTTTGCTGTTGCTTTTTTTGTAAGATAACATGTCATTAAATTCGCAGGCTCCATCTACGCCACGGTAGCCAGTGCTTTGGAGACCTTTCCTAGAAGGTGGTTCAGGACTTCTCTCTACCTCCTCAGCCGTACTTGAGATGACTGGCTCAGACCTGGACTGGGTCTGACTGGGGGAGCCCCTCCTCCAGGGGTTGACCCTGTGAACTTGACACCATTAAGATCAGTTACTGACCAGCTAAAGGACCCATTCTTGATTCTGCATTATGGATTCACTTTCATACAAAACATGAGAACCTTCTGAGATCAGATGTCATTGCATAGACCATAGAGTAACTGCCAATCATTTACTGATTATTCAGATAGTGTAGAATAAATTTAGAAGAGCAAGTATGTCAAATTTAATTTTCTAAGATACTTATGGACATACCATTCTTGGGATAGTTTTCTAGAATATTAATGAGGTAAATTTTATATGGGAAGATTGATGTGAAACTTAGCATTTTAATGTTTGTATGGTAATTTTGGTGGATATATATCTGCTGTTCCAAGGTAATTGAAAGTACAAGTAGCAAACATATATATATGTATACACTATAAATCAAGAATCATAATTAAGTCCCAAAGTAGAATAATAAATATTTCTACTAAATTTTATAAAGCTATAGACAATTAGCTTTTTTTGACTTTATTGTAACTTTGTTCTTTTAATAAAAAGAAAAAAAGAGAATTACAAAATTGCATGCTGCTAAGCCTAAAGGATGCCATTGATTTTTCCACTTTGAAGTCAATTTTTTTCCTTGATAGCTTCTCCTTAATTTTTATGTTTATGAAAGAAACCATGTAGTTACCCAGTAACCCAAGTTAGATTGAGTGTGTTAACAGTTTACATAGAAATGAAGTCTGCTTCCTTAGGAACAGGAATTCCCCCAATAAAAAATTTTCAAGACCCTGATCTTATCATCATAGTTCCTAAAACTTTATTTCTCAACTTCAACCCTTAGGAAACTAAATGAGGAGAATATTAAAATGGTAACTATGTAATCATGTTAAAGCCTGCTGGGATTAATTAATCCCCTTTAGTGTTCTATGGGCTTTTATGTGTACATAGCATCACAATGTACACGTCTCCCATGTTTTAGCTACTGTGTCTTTGAATTTGCCCTCTGTGGCACCAAGTATGGTGCCTGGAATATCAGAACTTATCACTACACGTTTGACCTTTGGGCAAGAAGTAGTATACCATGGAATAATGGCATTTTATGTTTTAAAATGTTCAGAATTTGGTGGAATAGAGCGCCAGGGAAATAGGAATTAACTTGAATAAGTGCACATCATGAGAATCAGAAAGGAAATAATAAATTATTAACTCACATGCTTTCTCTCAAAGAATTATCTAATGACACTTTCTTATATCAAATGGATGAAATTACATGCATGTTCTTTTGTCTTATGGTGACCACTATTTTAGATTTGATTTTTTATTAAATATCTCTCTTTAAACCACTGAATGAACTATATCAATATCACTACTTTTAAAATGTTAAATAACGAAATACCTCTTCACTGCAGTTACACATGGCGTGTGCAAGTGGCTACAAGGAGGTGGTCTCTCTTATCCTGGAGCACGGTGGAGACCTCAATATCGTAGATGACCAGTACTGGACTCCCCTTCACTTAGCAGCCAAGTATGGCCAGGTAATATAAATTTATTTTACTGATTACTTTAAAAAAGTACACTTGTGAATAATTTCATATTTAATTTTCATCTTATTTCACATTATGTACTAATCATTATGTAATTTGATTTTTAATAAAATCTTCTAACTAAACAAGCTAAAGGATAATATTTACTTTCACAAGAGCACATGAAAATTTCCCATGACTGAATACTCTAGTCAAATGATGAGGGAAACACTCAAAACCCATAAACATTCTTCACAGATTGGAGTTAATGCTGTTTTCTTTGTAGCATAGTTTTTAAGCTTGGAGTCTCAGGATTCTGTGATGATTCTGTTTTCTACAGTTAGTAGATAATAAAGCAATATCACATTTGTATTTCATTTTCTCTATAAATTGTATTGCATTTTAATGGATGAAGGATGAGTAGTATATTTCTTTCCCTGAGTTGATTTTTGATTGTCCCTAATATATCTTGTGTCACAGATTACTTTCTTAGCAGGCATCATAATATCATGAAGATGCAGCAAACATTTTTTTCTTGTTTTTGTGGCAGAGTTGCACGCTGTCACCCTGGCTAGAGTCCTGTGGTGTCATCCTAACTCATAGCAACCTCAAACTCTGGGGCTCAAGCAATCCTTTTGCCTCAGTTTTTTCTATTTTTTATTAGCGATGGGATCTCACTGTTGCTTAGGCTGGTCTTGAACTCCTGAGTTCAAGCGATACTCCTGCCTCAGCCCCCCAGATTGTTGGGATTACAGGTGTGAGCCATCATGCCCAGCCAAGAAGCAGCAAACTCTGACCTGGTTTACAGGAGTGAATGTGACATGGCAATGTTCATGATACATTGCTATCAAAATCTGGCTATAAGAATATGGGTGATATTTAGTGTTAGAGAAAGTCTTAGTAGCAAGAGCATGAGAGGTAAGTCAGTTTTATAGGCACATGGAGTTTTAAGCTAGACATATTATTTCAAAATATTAGTATGGGTAACAGTCATATCCAGTCTATTTATAGTAAGGTGTATATTTCAGATACTAACAAGTATGCAAAATATCTATCATGGAATTTCAGCAGCGCTACTGTTGAAAGAACTGGGAACATTTGCATTTCCATGCGTTTTAGAAAAAGCGTATTGCTTGGGGAAGTTCTTTCAAACTAACAAAACATCACTTGTTTTGACAACATTTCTTATAGAAAACGATTCATTTATTCAACAAATACATTTAATAGCTTTTAAATGCCCCTGGACTGTGCTTTTCACAAGTGGCTCAACCCCTTTATTTGTTGTTGTTTTATTCCAGCTACCTTGATTCAGTCTTGATGGTTATATGTGTTTGAGAATTCAGCAATTTCTTCTATGTTATCCAATTAGTTCATTTCATTTGTTTATAGTATTTCTTTATGATGATCTTTATTTCTGAGACATCCACTCTACTACCTCCTTTCCAAGTTCTCCTTGAATCACTTCATATTTCTGGGTTATTGCTGCAATTAGTGAGGAAAAGCAGAAAGAATATTCTAAGTTGGTGTGCTCTAAAATTATTATTGCTTCTCCTTCTAAAATACTACTTTATTAAAGTCTCATAATGCTTGGTGGAAAGCAATGAAAGGAAATTAATCTATGATTATTTTCACATGAAACCCACCTGAAGGGCAGAGATGCAGTGAGTGTTATGTGAACTGTTTAAAGATAGGTACAAAGGGTTTATGATCATCTTGGACTTCACAGGGTGAACATGCCTCAGTGTGACCAGAGTTTCCCGACTCATGTTATAAAGAACATTGAGATGTTTCTTTCCCACTTTACTTCCTATAATGAAGTAAATAATGAAGCTATAATGATTAAGGCAGAAAAAAATAGTAGCTATCAGAAATTTTATCCCTCGGACAAAGCTACTGGCCCTTTCCCTGAAATATACAGATTCGATGTGTGTCTCAGTTCAGAGGTTGAGAGTCCTCTGAAAAAAGGCACAGACTGTCCAGAGGTCCCTAAGAAACCTGCTCTTCGGAAATGGAAACTTCAACGCAGGAAGTTAAGTTTTTAAAGTGCCTATAATATAAAGAGCTGTCATATATGATAAGTGTCAAAAGGCAAGGTCAGAGTCAGGTAAAATGTATGCACAGGGAGAGACATATTTAATATAGGAATGGCAAAAAAAGGTGTATATATGTGTGTCTACATACACGCGCACACACAGAGGTTGGACAGTCACGTTCTAGAACTCATCCTAGAAAAGGTGCTACATGCCTCAATTGCTGAATGTCACTGTGGTCACCTGGCAGGTGCTTCCTTTGGGAAGCTACACTGACACCAGCACCTGCATCCTTCAAAGCACTTCTGGGCCTCTTTTTCTGGAATGGCCATCAGAGACTAACAATTAAGTTCACAAATTCATTGTAGGAAAAGTGCTTTAAAAGGTGGACTGGATTCTGGTGTGGGTGCACAGCTTCTTAAGGGGAGCACTGCAAAGGTAACATAGCGACATGCAGCAGTGAAGTATTCAGCACCTACTCCCATGATGAGATCACTAACTGAATCACCTCGTATGCATATACATATATACATACATGCACATATATGTACATATATCTTTAACTAATGAAGCAGATGGTTTTCTGTATGTTGAAAAAATCTACAATTGGTTTGAGGGATAAAAGTGGATTTTTCAAAACATTAATATGGTTACATTTAACAATGAAATCCTTTAGCAATGAAATGTGTCAGGCATGATAGGAGCCACACCTGAGTGATCTAAGGATCATGAGCCCAATCTAATACCACTTCTTTCAGAAAGCTTCCTGGAGATTCCTGTCCTTAGAAAGTCATAAGATGGAGAAATCACTGATTCATAAGGCAGAAAGAATTAGTGGATTTCAGTGCCATCACTTGCATTTACTTTCCTGTTCTACATGTGTCCCAAACTTTTTATTTCTTGTTTTAAATCTGTGCTTTGGACCCGGAGAAGCATAGTCATGGTCTTACGTGAGAAAGACGGCACGGAAGCTGCCTCTCCTCTGCTGTCACTGCTTGCCCGTGTGCTGCTGTGGTTCCCAGGCCCGTCATCACATAATGGGACATCAGTTAAGAAACACTTTCCTGTTCAAAATCAGCTATAAAATGTTCGACACAAACATTTACAACACCATTATTTCTCCCTGTTTTTCCTTCCTGTTTTCCTTGCATTTTATTCTGCCCCAGTAAGTGAGGGAGGCCGCTTTGCTGTGAGGATGTCCTGGCCTTCTCCCTGGGCTGGAAAGGGCCAGCTCTGTGCAGCAGCCCACCACCTGCTGGCGGTGTGGGCTCTGCAAGTCTGATTAATTGTCTTCTCCCAGAGCTCAGCCTGCACCTTCAATTAATGAGAACCACCAACACCTGTGAAGAGGATTTGTTTGTTTTGTTTTGTTTTTAAAACAGAACTCTGTAGATTTTTTAGGATAGTGAGGGTGGATAATATCATTCCTGTATTGAACATCAATGAGTGAGTGTCCCTGGCTATGGAGCAGTTGCTGGATTTGTATAAATGCCCAGTACCAAGTTTTCCAGAAATGGCCATTAAGGTGCAGATGAGGCAGATCCTTTTTTATTTTTTTTTTTTTTTTTGCAGTTTTTAGCTGGGGCCAGGTTTGAACCCACTACCTCTGGTACATGGGGCAGGCGCCGCCCGCAGATATTTAAATAATATTACCGTTCTCCTCTGTTCCTCTAGGCTTGCCATTAATTCATGTTTTCTAATTTCTTTTCGTTGTTGTTGAGACAGCCTCACTCTGTTCTCCACAGTTAGATTGCAAGGGCATCAACCTAGCTCACAGCTACCTCAAACTCCTGGGCTCAGGAGATTCCCCCACCTCAGCCTCCCAAGTAGCTGGGACTACAGGTACGCACTATGACACTTAGCTAATTATTTTTCTCTATTTTTTAGTAGAGATGAGATTTCTCTCTTGCTCTATCAAATTCCAGAGTACACACAGCTCGAGTGATCCTCCTGCCTCGGCCTTCCTGAGTGCTGGTGAGCCACTGCACCTAGCCAGTATTTTCTAATTTCTTATACATTTTAGGACTAAGGATATTGTCTGAAGGTAAGATGGATCTTTTCTACTTTGATCCATTAAACTCAATGGAGTGAGGTCTCCACCAGCATGTACGCTCCTAACAGAGAACTGGTTTCATCGTCCCGCAGAGTGAGGAGTGAATGGACAGAGAGGAGGCCCAGGATCCAGGCAGGAAGCTCAACGCACTTGGAGGACGATGAGGCGGAGGTTTTCTATTAGAATATATGACATCGGAACCCAAATAGTCTTTTCTTAGTCACACTGAAGAAAAAACAACTCAAAGATTTTTGGTAACAGAAGATTTTGAGTAAATTATCTTTTGATTACTTCATCAAGAAAAATATTATACGACATTTAGAATTATATTTAAAAAGTTCCTCCACAGAGATACCATTTAATGCACATTGTAAAATGATTTATTACAAATAGGTTTTATTTGAATATCAGTTTATATGCACAGGAGAGTTATAACTCTGAATACATTTATTTATTTATTTATTTGCAGTTTTTGGCCGGGGCTGGGTTTGAACCCGCCACCTCTGTATATGGGGCCGGCACCCCACTCCTTTGAGTGGCCCTGAAGAAATTTATTGTGAATAAATCTATCTTTGTTAAGAGAGAAAGAGCTTTAGAAATGCTACCATTTTAGAGATATTAATGGCATTTTTTTGAAGACAAAACAGTAATTTCACATTCTTATGAGTATCTTACAAGTTACCTTTATGGAGAAGGTAGTTCGTCATCTATTAGGGTTTAGTATTAATATTTATGTTGGGATGCCATATATATTTTAAAAATACCCTTTATAAATATACTAACTTTTTCAGTGAGAAAAAGAGATACCTTTTTTTGACGTAAAACTAGGAACTGCATAATTTTTTTTTTAATTTTTATTAAATCATAATTGTGCACATTGGTGCAATCATGGGGCACAATGTGCTGACTTCATATACAATCTGAAATATTTTCATTGAACTATTTAACTTAGCCTTCATGGCCTTTTAATCACTATATGAAGACATTTATATTCTACATTTAGTAATTTTCACTTGTA
>CAUYRH010049096.1:0-22984 GCA_963574655.1 Perodicticus potto | reverse complement strand
GTGGCATTGGGAAGGTTGAGAACCACTGGTCTAGAGGCAGCAGGCTCTTCTCTGACAGGGCACAAGACCAACGCTCCCATTTGTTTTTGTGAGTGCTGGAAACTGCCGTGGTTTATAACTGTCAGCAGCTGCCACTGAATGAAGCCAGGCTTTGCTGAGGCTGCTCTTTCTGGGAAGGGGAGAAAAACGATGATGTTTCCAATAGCCGCTCCCCCCTTTGCAGAGGCAAGGGCTGTCTACCCAGAAGCTAACTCAAAAGCTAGTACTTAATTACTCTGGGCTTTGCAAATGACAAGAGAGGACAGTTGAGAGATTGGTACAAAGTGGGCATACTTCCTTTGTTGAAGATGCATTGGGTCCAACCAAATACTGAAATGTCTTGCCTTTTCCAAGGGTAAAAATGTGGGCTTTGGAGTCAAAAAGACCTGAGTTTGAATTCTGGCTCCACCCTGAGTGCTGGGTCGCTTCCTTAATCGCTCTGAGCCTCAGCCGTCTCATCTATAGTGTGGGGAAGAGCTCAGTGAGACCACGTGTGTGCAATGGCCAGGTGCAATGGCAATTCCATGTGTGTGCAATGGCCAGGTGCCAGGGAATAAAGTGATGAGACAAAGGCCCTGTGTTGAGTAGCATAGGATCTATAGCATGGGAGACCAAAAAGAAAAAAAGACCCTGCCCCTGCAAGCAAACACACAAAAAGAATCAGCTGTGATAAATTTCTAGGTCATACCACCCCTGTGTTAGAGTCTAAAGGGTTGGGAACCTCCTTTTGCAAGGGTGGCCAGAGAGGTCTCTTTGAGTAGGGACTATTTAGGTGAATCATGAAGGATGAGAGATATTAAGTCATGGGAAACCTGTGGAAACCAGGGTGGGCAGCATGTGCAAAGGCCCTGGGGCTGGAAGGAGATGAGCCTATTCTAGAGTTGGATAAAAGCGGCGGGTGAGGGAGAAATGAATATAGGCGGAGGCAGTGTACAGTCATGGAGTGCTTTATTGCTCACTGTAAAGATTTTAGACTTCATCCTAAGCAGGAAGGGACAGCACTGAAGGGTTTTAAGGAGGTGGGGTGTCATAATTGGAATTATGCTTTTTTTTTTTTTTTGAGACAGACTCTTACTATGTTGCCCTCAGGAGAGTGCTGTGGTGTCACAGCTCACAGCAACCTCAAACTCCTGGGCTGAAGCAATTTTCTTGCCTCAGCCTCCCAAGTGGCTGGGACTATAGGTACCCACCACAATGCCCAGCTATTTTTTGTTGCAGTTGTCATTGTTGTTCAGCTGGCCCAGGCTGGGTCTGAACCCGCCAACCTTGGTGCATGTGGCCGGCGCTGTAACCACTGTGCTAAGGGCCCTGGCCTGGGATTATGCTTTTAAAAGACCACTCTGTCTATTGGGTACTAAAGGGGGCAGGGCGCAGTAGGGAGCATGTTCTGTAGTCCAGATGGGGGTGGACAGTGGCTGCTAAGTTGGAGGTAGTGGAGATGAACAGGACTGTTTGAACTCAAGGTGCATGTGTGTTTTACACGTAGTTGTTAAGACTTGGCGCTGGGCACATTTATTTCAATATTAGGTTGTTATTAATTTTTTATTTATTTTATTTAATTTTTTGAGACAGAGCCTCAAGCTGTCACCCTCGGTAGAGTGCTGTGGCATCACAGCTCACGGCAACCTCTAACTCCTGGGCTCAAGTGAGTCTCCTGCCTCCACCTCGCAAGTAGCTGGGACTACAGGTGCCCACCACAACGCCCGGCCATTGTTTGGTTGCAGCCGTTATTGTTGTTTGGTGGGCCCGGGCTGGATTTGAACTCTCCAGCTCAGGTGTATGTGGCTGGCGCCTTAGACGCTTGAGCCACAGGCGCTGAGCCATAGGTTGTTATTAATTTTATAACACAAAATCTGAAAAATGTCCATGCCAGCATTACAAAATGCCAGTCTTCAGACCCTTATTTCTCATGCTGAGGTCTCACTAGCACTCTCTCTGGGGCTGAAATCCCCCTGGGGTACTTGAAGATGCCTCCAGGAGCGAGGTCATGGGGTCTCTTCTCCCGGGAACACATCTGCCTGCTGGAACCCTCCTTGCCAATTCTATTTTTGCTTCTCTTGGCAGCTCTGTGGAAATTAAAAGGCTATTTGCAGTGCCTAATGTTGCTAATTCTGATCAAACAATTTAAAATTCATCCTTCGCTGTATCGGAGACCCACTAGGGAGCAGAATTAAGACATCATTGGTGGCAATTTCTATGACGGTTGGTGGGAAACAAAAAAGACATTAAAATTGGTCTTCATTCAATCTGCTGCTCATTAAACTGCCTGTGTTAAAATCCCCCATTTTGATCTATACAATAGCTCTCCGTCTGTTCCTGGCTTATTACCTGAGAGCGGGGATCTTGACAAGCTGCCTCCTTCCCCTGCCTCCTTCCCCTAGGATGCGGGTATGTACCCCGGAGTCTGGGGAGAGCACACCCCGACACCCTCTGCAGCTCCTCCCTCCTGCTGGCACCTCTTCCGACTCTGGCTCCAGAGCCTCTGAGCCTTCCTGCCCTAGGAGAGGAAGTGGGTCACATTTCCAAGAGTTAAAATTCAGGAAGACAAACGTTAAAAAAAAGAATCAAGCTTCCCAGTGTTCCACAAACTTGACTCATTCACATGCCACCTGTGTGATTTTTTGCTGTATCTATATCCACATTTTATTTTTTTACTTGCTATAAAAGCCGAGTCATTTTAAAATTAAATTAACATATTATTTTAAACAGGAAACTTTGTATCATTACTTTAAATGGAAAGCCAACATCATAAAGGAGAAAGAAACATTCATTGTAAAAACCTGTACAATGTTTTTGAAAACACTGGATAGTTTATTTTATTTTACTTATTTATTTTTTGAGGCAGAGTCTCACTTTATTGTCCTCAGTAGAGTGAGGTGGCATCACAGCTCACAGCAACCTCAAACTCTTGGGCTTAAGTGATTCTCTTGTCTCAACTTTCCAAGTAGCTGGGACTACAGGGGCCCCCCACAATGCCCAGCTATTTTTTTTTTTTTTTTTTTTTTTAGACAGAGCCTCAAGCTGTCACCCTGGATGGAGTGCTGTGACATCACAGCTCACAGCAACCTCCAATTCCTGGGCTCAAGTGAGTCTCTTGCCTCCACTTCCCAAGTAGCTGGGACTATAGGCGCCCACCACAACCCCCGGCCATTTTTTGGTTGCAGCCATCATTGTTGTTTGGCGGCCCGGGCTGGATTCGAACCCGCCAGCTCAGGTGTACGTGGCTGGCGCCTTAGCCCACTGAGCCACAGGCGCCAAGCCTGCCCAGCTATTTTTGCTGTTGTTGTTGTTGTCTTTGTTTAGCAGGGCCAGACCGGATTCGAACCCTCCAGTCCCCTTGTATGTGGCTGGCGCCCTAGCCGCTGAGCTACAGGTGCCCAGCCATATTTTTTATTTTTTAATTTTACTTCCCTTGGGTTTTGTTCTACCTAAGTTTTCTTTCTTTTTTATTAAGGTAATCATTTGGTACTGCATTAAGGTAAAATACACTAAAAATTGAGCAAACAATTAAAATTCAATAAAGTACAAATTTGTACGCCTTTTGACCATTATATAGATATTCAAAAGTTAAAAAATAAAAGCTTACACGTATCAAGAAGAACAAAAGAAATTCAATGCAAAAGGAAACTGTGGTATTAGGTTCAGTCGGATACATTTGCCAGTGAATGCCCTGAGCCAGAGGCAAGAGTGCTCCCTAAATTAAAAGAGATTAGGAAGGGTTAGGGAGTTTTAAAAGACAAACCCTTAGCCTGGAGCAGTGGTTCACGCCTGTAATCCCAGCACTGTGGGAGGCTGAGGAGGGAGAATTGCTTGAGATCAGGAGTTTGAGATTTGTTGGAGCGAGAGAGAGACCCCCAACTCCTAAAAAAATAGAAAAACCCAGCTGGGGCCCGCTGCGAGCGCCTGTAATCCCAGCAGCTTTTGGAGGCCGAGGCAGCGGGATGCCCACGGCTGAGTCTGAGGTTGCAGTGCGCTGTGACGCCATTGCACTCTGCTCAGGGCATAGGGTGGGAAACTGTCTCAACAACAACAAGAAGCAAAGAAATAAAAGTAAAAAATAAGCAAGGAAGTAAAAAAACAAAACAAATCACGACAAACCCTTACCCAGTGGAGGCTTTCTCTTTGCATGAATTGGGAGGGTTGAAAAAGAATAGGCAGAGAGTAACGGGTTCACTGTGGCACTGGGTGTTCTATAATGCTGTGTTTAACTCGAGTAATTTCGTGTTCCACCAGCACGTTTGGTTATCTTAAAGTCTTACTGGTTTGTATCATCCTCCATCTGCATGTGGACTTTCCCCTTTGTTGGCATCCCTCTAACTATGTGGAAAGGTCCTTCTAGGACTACCATGCCTTCTTTTCTTCTTTTGTTAAAACAATGCTTAATAGACAGTAGCCTTTCCAGTAGGAGATGCACCCCCCTGCTGATGAGAAACAGCCTGCTCTGGGGGGGAGGTGTTGGGGGAATGGCGGTGCTTGGTAATTGAAGTTAGACGTGTCAGGTGGGAGTAAGATACCCCTTTAGGGGGCAGCGCCTGTGGCTCAGTGAGTAGGGTGCCGGTCCCATATACCGAGGGTGGTGGGTTCAAACCCAGTCCTGGCCAAACTGCAACAAAAAATAGCTGGGCAAGAGACTTGCCTAAGCCCAGGAGTTGGAAGTTGCTGCGAGCTGTGATGCTACAGCACTCTACCAAGGGCAATAAAGTGAGACTCTGTCTCAAAAAAAAAAAAAAAAAAAGATACCCCTTATAGGCTCCTGGGTTTGCCCAGGAGAGTGACTCCTAGGGAAGTTGGTACTTTCTCCGTCAAAGACCCCTTAAAGGACTCCACAATGGACTTCTGTTGTCTCAGAAGCAGAATGGAATATCTTCTGAACGACAATGGAGGCGTGATGCCTAGTTCACATCCGGTAGAGAAGGAGAGTGTGCCCTCCACTGATCACCCACTCTTATAAGAATAGAAAACAGGATGGGGTAGCTTCCTTTAATGCAAGACTGGGTTCTATTATCAATAAAGGAATGGGGAGGGATGGATGAGTGAGCGTGAATGAATGAATGAGTGATCAGGTGAGCCAGTAAAAGGGTGCTGCGTGTTTGGGCGAGTGAGTAAACAACATCGGTGACTCCCCACTGGCCCTTTGCTCACAGCAGCCTGTCTTGGTTTGTGTGTACCTCAAGGTGAGGCCTGACACACAGACTTGGACACTGGTAGGAAATGGGTGAAGGGGCCCCAGGAAGCAGCACGGAGGGCGTTGGGAAACTGAGGCAGGGAAGTCCCGGTGCGGGCTTTTCTGAGTTTGGGGCTGGTTACAACTGCGGGTTACTAGCGCTTGGTCTTGCTCCGGTCTCTAGAGGAACAGTGGAGTAGTTTCAAAGGAGGGCAGCCCGGGGAGTTTTTCATCAGTTTCCATCTGCCCCTGGCTGTGGGCTGCCCCAGGGTGCTACCTCCACACCTCCGGGATGTGTGGCTCCCCATGGGGCTGAAAGAGAGGAGCATTCCCAGGCACCCTTGATATGGATTATCCCTCCCCTCACAGCTTGGCTGAAATAAAGTGGGTCTAGAGAGGGTGAGGCAAGGCCCCAAAAGCCTCTGCATTTTTTTTTTTTTTTTTTTAGGCAGAGTGTCTTACTATGTCACCCTCGGTAGAGTGCTGTAGGGTCACAGCTCACAGCAACCTCAAATTCTTGGGCTTAAGCGATTCTCTTGCCTCAGCCTCCCAAGTAACTGGGACTGCAAGTGCCCGCCACAACACCCAGCTACTTTTTGGTTGCAGTTCTCATTGTCGTTTAGCAGACCTGGGCCAGGGTCGAGTCTGCCAGCCTCGGTATATGTGGCTGGCGCCCTACACAGAGCTACAGGCACCAAGCCAAAAGCCTCTGCTTTAGACTATCTACTGTCCACCTCTTATCTCTGCTCCACGTCACGGGGTCCATTTCCAACCCAGCAGCCTAATACTTGATTATGTAAATTCCCATTCCAGCCCCTTGCTAAAGATGCTTCAGTGGACCCTGATTTCTCTTGGAATAAAGACAGAATACTTTAAAGGACCTTCATGGCCCTTTGAGCTCTGGCCCCTGCCCACTTCTCCAGCCTCATGCCATACCCAGCTGCCTCTTTCCTCCTTTTTTTTTGAGACAGAGTCTCTCTTTGTTACCTGGGCTAGAGTGCCATGGCCTCAGCCTAGCTCACAGCAACCTCACACTCCTAGGCTCAAGCAATCCTCCTGCCTCAGCCTCTGAGTAGCTGGACTACAGGCACGTGCCACCATGCCCTGCTAATTTTTCTATCTTTAGTAGAGATGGGGCATTGCTTTGCTCAGGCTGGTCTTGAACTCCTGACCTCAAATGATCCTTCCACCTCGGCCTCTCAGAGTGTTAGGATTACAGGCGTGAGCCACCGTGCCCAGCCTCCCTCCTGTTGTGCTCCGCATTCCCTCATCCTTGCCATCCTCACTCCTGCCTCAGGACCACTGCACATGTTCCTTCCTTTGTGCCCAGTTAGATCCTCCCACCTTGAGGTCCCAGGTCCAGCATTGCTTCCTCAAGAAGCCTTCCCGTGTCAGCTCAGCTTCCTCTGCTATCCACTCACACTTTCCTGAGTCTCTCCTCGCAGAGAGCAGAGGAAGGGCTGTGATTTTTAGATTCATCCACATAATCCTTAGATTAAGGTGTGTGCCCCACTATGCATCCTATTTCTATTTCTTTCTTCTTTTTTTATTGTTGGGGATTCATTGAGGGTACAAGAAACCAGGTTGCATTTGTTAGGTAAGGTCCCTCTTACAATCGTGTTTTGCCCCTAAAAGGTGTGGCACACACCAAGACCCCCCCCACCTCGCTCCTTCCCTCTCTCTGCTCTTCCTTTCCACACCCTCTTATTTCTATTTCTATTATCGCTTTCTGCTTACCCCTGCTATACATGCCTCAGTGCTGGCACACAGCACGCAGTCAGTAACTACTTGTTGAATGAAGTGTAAGCCCTTCTTTCTCTGGGTTCTCAGCCTTCCTCAATTGCTTGCATGGCTGAATTTGACCTTGGTGCTGGTCTTCCTTAGAAACAACCTCCTTGGCAACATGTGCTTCTCTAATGTATTTATTTCTTTATTTTTATTGTTGGGGATTCATTGAGGGTACAAGAAACCAGATTACACTGATTGCATTTGTTAGGTAAAGTCCCTCGTACTCTTGTGTCTTGCCCCCAAAAGAAGTGTCTCACACACAGACCCCCCCTCCTTCCCTCTCTCTGTTTTTCCTTTCCCTCACCCCCTCCCTCTTTTTCTCTGCTCCCCCCCCCCCACGCCCCGCATTGTGTACTAGGTCATTAATTGTCTTCATAATCAAAATTGAATACATAGGATTCTTGCTTCTTCATTCTTGTGATGCTCTACTAAGAATAATGTGTTCTACTTCCATCCAGGTTAATACAAAGGTGTAAGGTCTCCATCTTTTTTAATGGCTGAATAGTATTCCATAGTGTACATATACCACAGCTTGTTAATCCATTCCTGGGTTGGGGAGTATTTAGGATGTTTCCACATTTGGGGGATTGTAAATTGAGCTGTGATAAACAGTCTAGTGCAAGGGTCCTTATGGTAAAAGGATCTTTTTCCTTTTGGGTAGATGCCCCAGTAATGGGATTGCAGGATCAAATGGGAGGTCTAGCTTGAGAGGTTTCTCCACACTTCCTTCCAAAAAGATTGTTTTAGTTTGCAGTCACCCCAGCAGTGTAAAAGTGTTCCCTTCTTTCCACATCCACGCCAGCATCTGCAGTTTTGAGATTTTGTGACGTGGGCCATTCTCGCTGGGGTTAGATGGTATCTCAGGGTGGTTTTGATTTGCATTTCTCTAATAATTAGGGACAACGAGCATTTTTATATATGTTTGCTAGCTATTCGTCTGTCTTCTTTAGAGAAGGTTCTCTTCATCTCTCTTGCCCATTGATATATGGGCTTTTGACTTTTTTTCATGTGGATTAATTTGAGTTCTCTATAGATTTCTAATTTATTTTTGAGACAGGGTCTTGCTCTGTTACCTAGGGTCATCTTGAATTCCTGGTCTCAAGCAACCCTCTTGCCTCTGCTCCTGCAGAGCTGGGATTACAGGCGTGAGCCACTGTGCCCGGCCAAGATGTGCTTTTTAAGCTCTTGTAAGAGTCTGTGTTGTGGGGTTTGCTCCTAGTGCACATGAACAACCCAGCTTATGTAGTCGCACAAACTTAACTCTCAGTCTCTGTGGCTCTGTGACATTGGTCGAGGGACCTGCCCTTTCTGAACACTGGTTTCCTCATCTGTGCAATAGCGATAGTGACTCCATTCATGACTCTTGCACGTTGCAAAGGCCCAAGAGGAAACCTGCATGGAGCATGTGGTGTGTCTCCTATCTGTGCTATGCGTCCCTTCCCGTCCCCCTTCTGTCCCCAGGCGAAAGTGGAGGACTAGCAGAGACGCTCTCTTTCCCCTCTCTCTCTGTCTCTCTTCCCCCTTGGCTATGGATTGCTGCAACACCTGAAATTTTAGCTTCTAAAAAAAAGAATCAGTACTACATCAGCTAATGCCTTTCGTGGCCTCCTAATGTGGCCACAGTGGGTGGGCTCAGGACCATACCTGGAGCACAGATCTGGGAGAAGCAGCTGTCTCTGAGGCACAGGGAGCTGGTGAGAGCTGGTGCGCCCAGGGCTGCTGGTGACGTTTCATCCTCCACGTCCCCGTCCGGAACTCTTGCCAGTAACAACAATATAGCTGCAGAATAAAAACTTTGAATAAATCCATTCATTTGACAAATCTTGAATGAGCTCCTGCCCTGGAGGGGAGTGGGTTTGGTGTGAAGTGGGCCTGGGTTTGGATCCCAGATCATCCCTGCCCCGCCGAGCATCTACTGTGTGTATGCTGGGCGTGCAGGAGGCACCTGCTGGGTAGGGGCTGAGCAATGGGATGCATTCTGTGATGGCTGGCAAGGCATGGTGCTTCCCCAATGTTAGCGCTTTATCTCTGGAACGAGCATAATAGTTCCTCCCCGGCACTTCCCTCCATGGTAGAAGATGCTGTGATTGATGAGCAGGCCTGTCACACCCTAAAGTCTACAAGTGGTGGCCTTGATGACGGGGATGTGAAATCCACCCTGACTGGCAGTGGAGGATTATTTCTATCCAGAATTGTATTATACCTTCGCCTCATCACTTCTGTGGCCAAGAATCCAAATTGTTCCTTCTCTTCCCTAATTATATCCATTTGCTTTCTCTTTCCTTTGTTACATACGCTGAGATATTAGACGCATTGGCTGTGAAGATTGAATTCTCTTCTAATTATAAGAAAAATGGCCTTTTCTTTCTCTCATTAGTCTTAATGAAAATCAGCTGTGTAAATCAGCTGAGGTAAATCAGCCTCCGGTGGCAGCGGCGAATGCAGACTTTGAAAGGAAGTTGGCGTGTGTTCCTCGGCCAGGTAGAGGCTGGCGTGGTGGTTTTGGAGTTGGGTAGACCTGAGTTTGAATTCAGTTATGAGGCACCTACCCTGGGGCAGGCCACCTGCCTTCCTAGTATTGGTTTTCTCATCTGCGAAATGGGTCTATTGGTCCTCACTGCTTGGTACTGGTGTGAACTTCATGCTGTTCTAAGATGATGGGGTTGGAGATGGATGGTCTTTTTATTTATTTATTTAGTTATTTAAGACAGAGTCCCACTGTGTTGCCCTTGGTAGAGTGCTGTGTCATACAGCTCACAGTAACCTCAAACTCTTGGGCTTAAGAGATTCTCTTGCCTCAGCCTCCCTACAGACGCCCGCCATAATGCCTGGCTATTTTTTGGTTGCAGTTGTCATTGTCGTTTAACTGACCTGGGCCGGGCTTTACCCGCCAGCCTTGGTGCATGTGGCTGGTGCCGTAACCACTGTGCTACCGGCGCTGAGCAGAGATGGATGGTTTTGATATGACAGTCACTGCTAATCCCCACGATGCTGCCCACCCAGGAGATGCAGGGCCCCTTCTCCTGGCCATAGAGATGCCTCCCATGGTGTCTGCTATTAGGACAGCTGGAAGGAGACCAAACACGTCCATGACACTTTGCCTACATCTCCCCCCAGGTGTTTGGGTGGGAGATAAGGGCAGCAATTCCAGATCTGACGCCCACCCCTCACACTTTCTCCTTCACTCTCCTTGTTCCTCGGTGTCTCCTCCGTCCATCTTCTTTTCAAGCCTTAGCAGTTGTCCCAGAAGAGAAGCCAGACCTTCAAGGACATGTCCAAGAGTCAAGGGCTCATTCCTCATTGTAGGGACAGACAAAAATGAGGTGCGCTTTCTCACACACGGCCTCGGGCACGGGACAAGATAAAGTCATCTAGGCTTTCTTACCCATGAGAACGTGCTGTGGGTTCCCAGACAGCCATGGCTGTGTACAGCAAAGCCACGCTTATGTAACTGCGGCTTGGCATGCCGCCATTATTGTTCCCCTGGGCATAAGGGGTACAAGACCTCTGTGTGCGCGGATTGTGGATCACAGGATGTAGACTTTCTGTGTAACTCAGCTTCCCAGCCACCAGGAGGTGGATAAAGGCAGAACTCCCCTGCTTGTCCACCAGCCGCTCACCAGCTGAATAAAGCTTATTGCATTGCCCTCCATGTCTGAGTTTCTCTCTGGTCTGTCTGAATCAGAACATGGGCATTACACTCAACTTTAGGCTCCCAATAAAGCACAGAAGGGGAGAGGGAAGACCCAATTCTAGCACAGGGTGGAGGGAGGGTGGTGGTGGGTATGGGGGGCCTGGTGATTCCCACCCATGCCTGGTGATTAACCAAGAGACCACAGGGATGGCACTTAATTCCCCGACATACGAGTTCTTCATCCATCGTCCTGTGCAAATCCCAGGCCCTGCCCCCATTGCCCAGGTCCTGAAAGAGAGGCAGGCATAGGAAGGAGGTCTGAAGAGTCACAGGGCAGAGCTCAGGGGAGTTTCCGTATCTTGATCCAAGGCCCCTCCTCTCCCACACCACACCTGCAGTCCGCCCTGTGATCCAGCTACGGGCTTCTGAGTGTGGCCAAAAGCCCTCCCCATTTGCCAGGCTCTAAGCAGAGGGGACATGGAGGGAAGGAAGCTTCACCCTCCACTCCTTTTCCCTGGTGCCCTTGGAGGAGGAGGGAGATTGCAAAAAGAGAAAGAAAAGAAGTGAGAGAGAGTGATAGCAGGGGGAGGGGGAGGGAAAGAGAGGGTAACA
This sequence comes from Perodicticus potto, assembly GCA_963574655.1. Lineage (NCBI taxonomy): Eukaryota > Metazoa > Chordata > Mammalia > Primates > Lorisidae > Perodicticus > Perodicticus potto. Next base: position 11,747 of record CAUYRH010049096.1, on the reverse strand, counting down.
GGGACAGAATGTCTTTCTTTGCTAAGTTCTTTGACTCTTCATTACAGAGTGATAAGCCACCTGCCCAGCATCCCACGGCGGGTAGGGGCAGACCCTGGACTGTGTCCACAGCACATCTGGTCTTTTGGCTTCTGGTCATTGCTATTCTGTTCAGGTGGTGGATGCAGCAGACTCTTGTGGAAATGAAGCCTGCAGACGTGATGCCTGCAGGGCTCAAAACCACCAGCTGGGCAATCTGCAGCCCCAGCGCTGGTGCTGGCGGAGGAACAGAGGTGGCCTCCTGTATGTGGTTCTTGAGCTGCAGAGATAGGGTGGCAGGAGGCAGCTCTGAGTGGTGGGTGCCATCCTCACCAGTGGTGCCCTCTGTGCCTGGATCACCACTCTCTGCAGCTGCCTGGGAGAGAAAATGACATTCCAAGGATGCCTGGGGCTGGGTGAGGGGTTCCTGAGGGTCCTGCAGCTTGTTCACTGGTGCTGGCCGCATAGGAGCTAGCTGGTGTGGAAGAAGTGTAGTGACTTTCTCTTTTGACAGATGTTGAGGGTCAAATGCCAGCCTGGTGCTGTGGGAAGAGTCAGGTAGATGTGGGGCTCTGTTCCCTACTGTGCTGTTCTCCTGCTCTGCCCAACCCTTTCTTTTTTCTTTCTTCTTTTTTTCTTTTTAGAGACAGAGTCTCACTTTGTCACCCTTGGTAGAGTGCCATGGTGTCACAGCTCACAGCAACCTCCAGCTCTTAGGCTTAGGCGATCCTCTTGCCTCAGCCTCCTGAGTGGCTGGGACTACAGGTGCCCGCCACAATGTCCAGCTATTTTTTGTTGCAGTTTGGTCAGGGCCGGGTTTGAACCTGCCACCCTCAGTATATGGGGCCAGTGCCCTGCCCACTGAGCCACAGGTGCCGCCCTACACATTCCTTTCTGACTCCCAATTTCCTCATTTGTCAAGCAGGAATGATCATAGTCAAAGTGTATGTGCTGATATTTATGGATGATTTACTGTTCTAAGACCTTTAGGGTATTAACTCTAATTCTCATAGCAACCAGTTCTGGTTATTTCTTGCTGTGCGGCTTAGTGGTCTAAAACCTCTGTTAATCATTATCTGTCACCTTCTGCGGGTTGGCTGGGCTCAGCTGGGCGGTTTTGGCTGGGGACCCTGATGCAGCTGTGGGTCAGTCACAGATGAGGCTGGACTCATGTGAAGGCCACACAGGATGGGGCAGCAGGGGGGCTTCTTCCTCCCTAGGTCTGGGTTGTGGTGTACACAAGTTCTCATCCCCGAGACCAGTGGTTTTCTCTGAGAGGATCTTAGATGTGCTGCAAAAAATTTTCAAGATCATTAATTAAGTTATTTTTGAAAGAAGTTCAAAGTACAGTAAGTGTATTTCTATTTTTACTCTTTTTTTGGATCAATGTAATTTAAGTGTGCCACAGAAGTTTAACTACAGGTTGAAGCGTGCCATGGGATGAGAAAGGTTGAAAACACGGCCCTGGACTCTGTGTGGCTTGGGCTTCTCACAGCCTGGGAAGTGTATTCATTTTCTGTTGCTGCTATAACAAACTACCACAAATTTACCAACTTGAAAAATGCCCGTTTAGTCTGTCACAGTACTGTGGTCAGAAGTCCAGATGACCGTGGTAAACCGAGTCCTCTGCTTAGAGCTTGCAAGGCCGAAAGTAAGCCACCAGCAGGGGGAGCTCCTTTCTGTTGGCTCTGGGCATGAATCTACTCACAAGGTCGTTCTGGTCATTCAGTTCCCTGTGGTTGAAGGAACCAGGGGTTCCTTTCCAGCTGGGGCATGGTCTGTGCCCCCAAAGGCTCCTGCATTTCTTTTGCATATTTTCCACAGAGCCCCCTGCTGTGACCAGGCACTGAGTCCCCCTCATACTTTGAATCAGCAGTTCCCAACCTTTTTAGCACCAAGGACTGTTTCATGGAAGACAATTTTTCCATGAACTGGTGGCAGGGGGATGGCTTTGATATGAGTCTGCAAACAATTGATTAGTGATGGTCTCTGTGCAGTCCAACCTCTCTGCTAATGACAATCTGTATTTGCAGCTGCTTTGCAGCACTGGCATCACCACCTCAGCTCCACCTCGGATCATCAGGCATTTGAGTCTCATCAGGAGCACACACCCTAGATCCCTCATGTGCACAGTTTGCAGGGGGGTTAGTTCATGTTCTTATGAGAATCTAATGTCTCCCCTGATCTGACAGGAGCTGGAGCTCTCAGGTGTGATGAGAGTGATGGGGAGCAGCTGTAAATACAGATGAAGCTTCACTTGCTTGCCTGCTGCTCACCTTCCCACATGGGGCGTCTCAGTTCCTAACAGGCTATGGACAGTGTAAGTCCTCAGCCTGAGGGGTGGGGGCTATAGCTTTGAATATCTCCTGTCTGATCTTGCTCCCTCCAGAGTAAGCTCTATGCCTTTAAGGGCTCATGTGTTAAATTGAGCCCACCCAGATGACCCAGGATAATCTCTCAATTCTGAAAGTCCACAATCTCAACCACATCTGTGAAGTCCCTTTTGTTACATATGGAAACATATTCACAGGTTCCAGGGATTAGGGCCTGGAGGTCATGGAGGGGGTTGTTCTGCCCCCACGGGAGGTCTTGTGGTAGCTGCATTTCTTCCCTGGAGGCCGGGTTTCATGCTTACTTTGCTATATCCTACAGGCCGAAGTACAGGACCAATCCAGATTGAAGAAGCTGGAGAAATAGATTCTACTTCTTGATGGAAATTTGCAATGCAAGAGCACGGGTAGGAGCGGCCATCCTTAGAAAATAAAATTGGCCACCTTACCTTCAATGGTTAATTTTGAGTCTCAACTTGACTGGGCTATGGGATGCTCAGACAGCTGGTAAGACATTATTTCTGGGTATATCAGTGAGGGGGTTTCTGGTAGAGATTAGCACGTGAACTGTGCACTGAGTAAAGATTGCCTCCCTCAGCGTGGGGGCACCAGCCACATTTTGAGGGCCCTAATAGACCAAAATGGCAGAGGAAGGGTGGATTTGCTCTTTCTGTTTGAGCTGGGCCATCCATCTCCTCCTGCCCCTGGAAATTCATGCTCCTAAAGGTTCTTAGGCCTTTACATTTGACCTGGGACTTACAATATATATATATTTTTGAGACAGAGTCTCACTCTGTCACCCTCAGTAGAGTGCTGTGGCATCACAGCTCACAGCAACCTCAAACTCTTGGGCCTAAGCAGCTCTCTTCTCTCAGTCTTCCAAGTAGCTGGGACTACAGGGGCCTGCCACAATGCCCAGCTATTTTTTTGTTGTTGTTGCAGTTGTCATTGTTGTTTAGCTGGCCAGGGCTGGGCTCAAACCTGCCAGCCTTGGTGCAAGTGACTGGTGCCATAACCACCTTGCTACAGGTGCCAAGCCGGGATTTATACTATTGTCCCTCCCAAATTCTCAGGCCTTCAGACTCTGACTATTGCTCATACCTCAGTTCCCTGGTTCTCAGGCCTTCAGACTTGATCTGAATTATACCACTGACTGTCCTGGGTTTCCACTTGCACGTGGCAGATTATGGGACTTCTCCTCCTCCATAATCATGTAAACCAAGTCCTGTAATAAAGCTCCTTCTCTCTATTTCTCTCATTGTTTCTGTTTCTCTGGATAGCCCTGATTAATACATTGTACTAGATCATTATTATCTCCATTGTGCTAATAATGAAACTAGGCGCAGAGAGATTAAGTGACTTGCCTGGAGTCCACTGGAGTAATTGACCACTAGGAGGCAGCAGCCTCCAGACCCTGCACACAGCCATCCTGCAGAGACCAATGCTGGCTGCACAGCACCTGGCACGTGGCATCTACATGATGAAGGTCAGCCCTGATGTGTGCTCGTTAGTTGGAACTCCAATGCCTTTACAAGAGGGTTGCTCATTCATGGCATAGCAGGTATGCTGGGTCAAATGGTGTCCCTCCCCAATTCGTGTGACTGTATTTGGAATAACGACCTTCGCAGGTGCAGTTAAAGATCTCAAGATGATGCCATGCTGGGTCAGGGTGGACTTCATGCCAAGGACTAGTGTTATTATAAGAGAAAGAAGGGAGATCTGAGACAGAGGCAGAGACACGCAGGGGAGAAGGTGGGGTGAGAGGCAGAGACTGGAGTGATGTCTCTACAAGCCAAGGGATCTGGGTATTGCGGCAGCCCCATGAGCTTGGGAGAGAGCAGGGAACAGACTCTCCCTCCCAGCCCTTCCTTTCAGAAGGAAACAGCCTTAAAGATACCTTGCTTCTTCACAGAGAACTCAAACATATTAGCAAGAAAAGAACAAGTGATCCCATTTCAGGGTGGGCAAGGGACCTGAAGAGAAAATTCTCTGAAGAAGACCGGTGCATGGCCTACAGACATATGAGAAAATGCTCATCATCCTCAATCATCAGAGAAATGCAAATCAAAACCACTTTGAGATATCTAACCCCAGTAAGATTAGCCCACATCACAAAATCCCAATACCAGAGATGTTGGCATGGATGTGGAGAAAAGGGAATACTGCTGCATTGCTGGTGGGAATGCAAACTAATATGTTCCTTTTGGAAAGATGTTTGGAGAACACTTAGGAATCTAAAAATAGACCTGCCATTTGATCCTATAATTCTTCTACTAGGTATGTATCCAGAAGACCAAAAATTGCTTTTATAACAAAGATATTTGCACTGTAATGTTTATTGCAGCCCAATTCATAATTGTTAAGACATGGAAGAAACCCAAGTGCCCACGAATGAATTAATAAATTGTGGTATATGTACACCATGGAATATTATGCAGCCTTAAAAAAGATGGAGACTTTACCTTTTTCATGTTTACATGGATGGAGCTGGAACATATTCTTCTTAACAAAGTATCTCAAGAATGGAAGAAAAAGTATCCAATGTACTCAGCCCTACTATTAAACCAATTTATAGCTTTCATATGAAGGCTGTAACCCTTCTTGTTATAGCACAAGAATATGGGGAAAGGGGCAAGGGGAGGATGGGTGGAGGGAGGGTAATTGGTGGGAAGACACCTAAGGTGCATTTCACAAGGGAACATGTGAAATTTACTAAGTGTAGAGTATAAATGTCTTAACACAATAACGAAGAAAATGAGGTGGAGGCTATGTTCACCAGTTTGATGAAAATATTTCAAATGGTATAACCAGCACATTGTACCTCATGATTGCATTAATGTATAGTTATGATTTAATAACAAAAAAAAAGACACCTTGCTTCTGACTCCTGACCTCCAGAACAGCGAGAGAATACATTTCTGTGGTTTTAAGCCACTAAGTTGTGGAAGTTTGCCACGGCCTCCCTTGGAGAAGAACGCAGTGTGGTGTGCGGGGCTGTCGAGTGAGGTGGTGGGAAATGGGAAGAACTCACAGGGGACCTCGCGGCCCTGGGAAGTGGTCTGATAAATGCGATTTTGTCGGAACACAGCCATGCTTATTCGTTTATGTATTGCCTGTGGCCGCTTTTGAGAGCCCAGCAGTCACCACAGAGATCCTCTAAGTCCACAATATTTGTTACCTGGCCCTTTGCAGATCAACTTTATCCACCCCTGATCTAACGCAGGATGACGATTCCTTTGCAGGCTGTTGTCCCTGTGCCTGGTTGACGGTCCAGCAGCCCCTTTCCCTCTGGGCTCCTCTGTCCACCCTGGAGACACCCCAGGGATCTTTAAAGGTGATGCTGAACCTCCATAGCAAACCGTTGTTGGCATTCTCCCCCTGGAGGGGGCGCTGCTGTATCAAGTTGTGCAAAGAGCTAGTGCCACCTGTCTCGGAAAAAATCACTCAGAAAGCCCAGGGGAGGCAGGTGGAGTATGTGGTGGGAAGAAATGGATTAGTCATGTTTTTTATTTTCTGTATTTTTTTATGCTTTGACATTTTAGGACCTTGCTATCCTGGAGGGACTGGCCTTCCTTCCCCCGGTTAGTTAGCTCACCTGGAGGCTGGGGGGAGGCCACCTTTCACATGCAAACCAACCAATCCAGAGCTCATAACCCGACCATGCCTCTGTCAGGTGCTCACATGAGACCCTCCCTCTCTCTGCCTCCTCACCCACCCTGGTGCGTCTGCATGGGCCTCATGGTGCCACACCTCCTATTTCTAGAGATCTGTGAGTATTAAACCCCTCTCCTTTACAATAGTCATTTATGTGTCTGAGCCTCTTACCACGCCTGATTAAAACTAATCCCACGTGCATTTAAAATAGTAGCCCACCTGCTGCTGTCTGGGACCTCACCCCCACTCATGGTCAGTCCACACTCACCAGGGTGTGCTCAGAGGGGGATTCAGTATGTTTCTGAACGGCCAGGATCATCTACATTTTATTTTTTTTCCTATCCCTGGTCTGAGTTGCAGAGCATCAGCCCTACAGATGTTTTTTCTGCTTTATGTGTCACAACAGCTTGAAGTTCCCAGGAGGGGGAGTGAGGCTGAGTTGCAGGGACCCCAGTGACGCATCTTGGGCGATGGGCTGTGGACGTCTCCTCCCCTACCTCAAACTTCTATGACAAGTGCGCTGCCCGGGGCTCACTTTGTGGGTTCAGCTCCTTTCTTGGGGGAGGACCTGCCTGTCTTCCATGAAGAGAACAGCTGTTAAAATGTTAAACTTCAGTTTCCCAGGGCTGATGTAACCCATGGCCACAACTTGGAGACTTGAAAGAACAGATGTTTGTTTTCTCCCTAAGTGGGACGTCAAGACGCTGGCAGAGCTGTGCTCCCGTCCAAGGCTCTAGGATCTTTTCTTGTCCCTTCCAGCTTCTGGCAGCTCCTGGGGTTCCTCAGTGGGGGCAGCATCACCCCAATCTCCACTCTATCGTCATATCCCACACATCTCTGTGACTATTTCTCCTCTTCTCCTAATCCAAAATGATCTCATCTGAAGAACCTTACAATAATTATATCTGCAAAGACCCTCTTTTCCAATTAGGTCAGACTCACAGATATGGGGGATTAGGATTTGGACATATTATTTTAGGGGTCCCTGTTTAACTTGTACACATGGTATATGCTCTTCCAAGGCAGAAGTACTCTCCTGCTCCTTCATTGCACCAACCTAGGTGGTCGTCTGTGCCGGGCAGGTCAGTTCTGATCTAACCGGCTCTCGGGACGGAGCGTGTACCACGTGCTCTAGCCCATCCTCTAATCTGTAATGTACATAACAACCTGGCAAGGTCGAAATTATCACATCCCATTTAGCCTTGAGGTTAAGCAGAAATCCAAGAAGGCTGTAACTTTTCAAGGGTGACACTTATTTTAAGAGTAGGTGCTGGGGTTTCAGGCCAGGTCAAGGAAGTCTATTGAATGAATGAGTGACATTCATCCAGTTGTGGATCCAGTTGCCTTCTTGAGACCGGCTGCTCCTTGTGAAAGGAGAAATTTGGTGGGTGTATTGGCTACAGGTGCCTCTGGTTTGGTTTTCTGACTCATTTATAGAGATTCATAATGCCTAACTTTTTTTTTTCCTTTTCTATGCTGAGCTAGGCTGGAGCCTTTGGGCTGGAACAACTTTAGCAATGCATCTTTTGATATGTATTTTGGTTCCTTGGACACCTTTTCCAAGACTTTGGTTGTTTCATTAATATCTCAGTGGAGCAATTATACACATAGGTATCTTTCATGCATTTACTAGGCTCCAGGTGCCCGAAATCAATCATCTCATTTTATTTCCAAAACAGGCCTGTGAGGGAGGTACACAGGTGTGGCAGCCCAGTGATCCCAATGGTAATAACACTAGTAATAACATGGTGATGACAATAGCAGTAAATATTTATTGAGCATTAGTTACTCAATAAACTGTGACATACACACTGTTATTATTCCTCACCTACATGCCATGAGTTGGATCACAAGCACTGCCCAGTGCTCTTGCCTTCCCAAATGAGAGGTGTTTTATAGGAAAAAAAAAATAAAAGAGCCCATCTTCTTTCCTTCTCTGGGGGCTGGGGGAGGGGCTCTTGCCCACGTGCCTTAGGCTGGATAGTAAAAAGAAGAGCTTCCCCAACTCTGCTTATGGGGGCAGCCCCTCAACGGTGCACACGCTGGTCAGGGGATAACCAAGGGCAAGAGCAGAATGCTTTGAGTTTCTAATAAAAGTCAGATGGGGCACGGACACAGTCAGAGGAATGAGCTCTGATGTTCCATAGCATGGCAGGGTGCCTGTAATTAATGATAATGGACGATGTGTTCCAGAGGAGCCAGAAGAAAGGAGTTGAAGTGTTCTCAGCACAAAGCAGTGGTAAATACTCTGGGTAGTGGATACTCCAGACACCCTGACTTGGTCATTACACATTCTATGCATGTAATGGAATATCACATGTGTCCTGCAAAATACGTACTAATACATAGTATTATGTATCCATCAAAATACAGTGAGACCTGGATGCAATGTTAAAAAAAGTCAGATGCCCTACACTCATTGATTGCCATGTCCTCAGTGCTTGGGTCCAGAGGTGCTGTGGGGGCTCTTGGGACAGATGCCACTCTGCGTCATTCCCAGCAGCCCCCCAGAGAACACAGCAGGCCACCAGCTGTCCCCTGAACATCTCTCTTCTGCCCCTGAGAGTGACACCTGGGTGTGGTATTGGGGGTAGCAGGGAGTTACTCTTCTTTTTTTTCTCCTACTAATCCCATTTCATTTACTAATAAAACACTCTTGTATCAGCACTACAGTATAAAAAAAAAAGATAGAATCTGGCCATAACCCCTATCCTACAATAACATTATTTCTACTTCTTTTTTTTTCTTTTTTATTAAATCATAGCTGTGTACATTAATGCAATCATGGGGTACGATGTGCTGGTTTCATATACAATCTGAAATATTTTCTTTTTTATTTTTATTTTTTTATTTTTTTATTTTTTTTTGAGACAGAGCCTCAAGCTGTCACCCTGGATAGAGTGCCATGGCATCACAGCTCACAGCAACCTCCAATTCCTGGACTCAAGCAAGTCTCCTGCCTCCGCCTCCCAAGTAGGTGGGACTACAGGTGCCCACCACAACACCCAGCCATTTTTTTTTTTTTTTATTTGGTTGCAGCCGTCATTGTTGTTTGGCTGGCCCAGGCTGGATTCGAACCTGCCAGCTCAGGTGTACGTGGCTGGCGCCTTAGCCCGTTGAGCCACAGGCGCTGAGCCAAATCTGAAATATTTTCATCAAACTGGTTAACATAGCCTTCATGGCATTTTCTTAGTTATTGTGTTAAGACATTTATATTCTACATTTAGTAAGTTTCACATGTACCCTTCTAAGATGCACCGTAGGTGTGATCCCACCATTTACCCTGTCTCCACCCATACCCCTTCCTCCCCTCCCCTCCCTTGCCCCTTTCCCCATATTCATATGCTATAATTGAGTTATAGCCTTATAGCCTTAATAGCCTAAATTAGCTTCATAGTAGGGCTGAGTATATTGGATACTTTTTCTTCCATTATTGAGATACTTTGCCAAGAAGAATATGTTCCAGCTCCATCCATGTAAACATGAAAGAGGTAAAGTCTCCATCTTCTTTAAGGCTGCATAATATTCCATGGTGTGCATATACCACAATTTATTAATCCATTCGTGGGTCGATGGGCACTTGGGCTTCTTCCACAACTTAGCAATTATGAATTGGGCTGCAATAAACATTTTTGTATGAATATCTTTGTTATAATGTGATTTTTGATCTTCTGGATATATATCTAGTAGGGGAATTATAAGATCGAATGGCAGGTCTATTTTTAGATCTCTAAGTATTCTCCAAACATCTTTCCAAAAGGAACATATTAGTTTGCCTTCCACCCCCAGCAATGTAGAAGTGTTCCCTTTTCTCCACATCCATGCCAACATCTCTGGTTTTGGGATTTGTGATGTGGACTAATCTTACTGGGGTTAAATGATATCTCAAAGTGGTTTTGATTTGCATTTCTCTGATGATTAAGGATGATGAGCAGTTTTTCATGTGTCTGTAGACAGTGCACCTGTCTTCTTCAGAGAAGTTTCTCTTCAAGTCCCTTGCCCACCCTGAGATGGGACCACTTGTTCTTTTCTTGCTCATATGTTTGAGTTCTCTGTGGATTCTGGTTATTAAACCTCTGTTGGAGGCATAACCTGCAAATATATTTTTCCATTCTGAGGGCTGTTTGCTTACTTTACCTACTGTCTTCTTGGCTGTGCAAAAGCTTTTTAGTTTGATCAGGTCCTAGTAGTGTACTTTTGATGCTACTTAAATTGCTTGGGGAGTCCTCCTCATAAAATATTCGCCCAGGGCTGATTCCTTCAAGAATTTTCCCTCACTTTCTTCTAGAATTTTTATAGTTTCATGTCTTAAGTTTAAATCTTTAATCCTTAGTTAAGGGTGGAAGGTGTGGGTCTAGTTTCAGTGTTCTACAGGTCACCAGCCAGTTCACCTAGCACCATTTGTTAAATAGGGAATCTTTTCCCCACTGAACATTTTTAATTGGCTTGTCAAAGATCAAATAATGGTAGGTAGCTGGGTTCATCTCTTGGTTCTTTATTCTGTTCCATACATCTACCTCTCTGTTTTTGTGCCAGTACCATGCTGTTTTGATTACTATTGATTTGTTGTATAATCTGAGGTCTGGTAGCGTAATTCCTCCTGCTTTGTTTTTGTTTCTGAGTAAAGTCTTGGCTATTCGAGGTTTTTTCTGATTCCATATAAAACAAAGTATCATTTTTTCAAGATCTTTAAAGTATGACAATGGAGCTTTAATAGGAATTGCATTAAAATTGTATATTGCTTTGGGTAGTATGGACATTTTAACAATGTTGATTCTTCCCAGCCATGAGCATGGTATGTTTTTCCATTTGTTAACATTTTCAACTGTTTCTTGTCTTAGAGTTTTATAGTTTTCTTTATAGAGATCTTTCACATCCTTTGTTAGGTAAATTCCCCAATATTTCATCTTCTTTGGCACTACTATGAATGGAATAGAGTCCTTGACTGTTTTTTCAGCTTGGCTATTGTTGGTTGAGTGTTGATTTTATAACCTGAGATGCTGTTATATTCCTTCTTCACTTCTAAGAGTTTTGTAGTAGAATCCCTGGGGTTTTCCAGATATACAATCATATCATCTGCGAGGAGTGAAAGTTTGATCTCTTCTGACTCTATATGGATGCCCTTGATCACCTTTTCTTCCCTAATTGCAATGGATAAAACTTCCATTACAATGTTAAAGAGCAGTGGAGACAATGGGCAACCTTGCCTGGTTCCTGATATGAGTGGAAATGATTTCAATTTAACTCCATTCAATATGATATTGGCTGTGGGTTTGCTGTAGATGGTCTCTGTCAGTTTAAGAAATGTCCTTTCTATACCAATTTTCTAAAGTGTTCTGATCATGAAGGGGTGCTGGATATTATCAAAAGCTTTTTCTGCATCAGTTGAGAGAATCATATGGTCTTTGTTTTTTAATTTGTTTATGTGCTGAATTATATTTATAGATTTACGTATATTGAACCAGCCTTAAGACCCTGGGATAAAACCCATTTGGTCGTGGGTTTGATGTGTTGCTGAATTCTGTTTGTTAGGATCTTGTTGAATATTTTTGCATCAATATTCATTAGAGATATTGGTCTACAATTTTCTTTTCTTGTTGGGTCTTTCCCTGGTTTAGGGATCAAGGTGATATTTGCTTCATAGAATGTGTTGGGTAGTATTCCTTCTTTTTCTATATTTTGGAAAAGGTTGAGTAATATAGGTACTAGTTCCTCTTTAAAAATTTGGTAGAATACTGACGTGAA
>CAUYRH010049095.1:0-28882 GCA_963574655.1 Perodicticus potto | reverse complement strand
AATTTTCATAAAAATAGACCCTTTCCTGGGCTAGGTAAAAGATTTTATGCATTTTAAAGGATCAAAAATAAGACAAAGTAAATTATCTCTCTCTAGGTAAATTCTCTGACTCTAAACTAGAAATCAATAGCAATAAAGACTTGATAAAATGCCCCAAATATCAAAATTAAATCCAATGCCTTCCAAATAACTCATGGTAAGCAAAAATAGAACAAAATACAGCTTGAGAGTCCAAAGTAGACCCATTAGTAGGAGGAATTGAAGTGATTATTGATAAAAGCACCAAAGCAATTCAAAGAAAACAAGAAATTTTTGATAGATCACTTAGAGATAGGACAAAATCAGAAAACAAACCAAAAAAAGTAAAACAAGAACCTTAATCTTTACTTAATATTATACAAAGCCAGGCCCAGAGACAAATATTGTATTTTCTCATTAATATGTGGAGCAAATAAAAATATTAAACTCATGAAGCCAGAGAGTGGAGTGATGGTTACCAGAGACTAGGAAGGATATTGGGGAAGAGGGGATGAAGTGGAGATGGTTAATGAGTACAAAAACATAGCTTTGTAGAAAGAATAAGATCTAGTGTCAGTGTATGGTTAAAGATAATTTATTGTATATTTCAAAATAACAGAAAAAGTAGAATTGGAATGTTCCTAACACAAAGAATGCTTGAGGTGATGGATGCCATAACCTTGATTTAATCATTATACATTGTATGCATATGACCCATAAATATGCACAACTAGTATGTATTCATTATAATTAAAAGAAAATTAAAAAGTGAAATCAATTTGAATTGCATAGGACATTAATGTTAAAACTATCGTGCTCCAGACATCCATGTGCAATTCATAAAAATTAACTAAAGATGGATCATGGACCTAAATATAAAATGCAAGGCGATAAAACTCCCTTAACATAAGAAAATTTCTGGATGGGCTTGGGTTTGGTGATGACTTTTTAGGTGCAATACTAGAGGCACAACTATGAAAGAAATAACTAATAAACTGGACTTCATTAAAATTGAAAAATTCCTCTCCTTCACTCTCTCAACAGGAGACTCTTAATAGAATGTAAAGACAAGCCACAGACTAGGAGATAATATTGGCAAAAGACATATATGATAAAGGACTGTTATCAAAACCATACAATGAACTCTTAAGACTCAATCAAAGAAAACAACCAACCTGATTAAAAAGTGTGCAAAAGACCTTAACAGATACCTCACCAAAGAAGATACCCCGATGGTAAATAAGCATTTGAAAAAAATGCTCCATAACATGTCATCAGGGAAATCCAAAGTAAAACAGCAATGAGACCCCACGACAGCACTATATACCTAGTAGAATGGCCAAAGACTGTTATAGTTCATTTAGAATCTGTCTTAAAAAAGAAAAAAACTGGTGAGGATGTGGATCAACAGGAACTCTCCCTTATTGTTGATGGAAATGCAAAATGTCACAGCCACTTTGGAAGACAGTTTGACAGTTTCTTATAAAACTAAACATACTTCTAACACACGTCCAGGAATCCTACTGCTTGGTACTTACCCAAAAGAGTTGAAAACTTACGTTCACACAAAAGCCAGCATGTGGGTGTTAATAGCAGCTATATTCACAATTGCCAAAATATATAATCAACCAAGATGCCCTGCAGTAGGTAAATGGATAAATAAACTAGGGTGCATCCCGATAACAGAATATTTTTTGGTGCTTGATAATGTTAAGATCAGGCAGGCGAGGAAAGACTGAGAAACTGTCACTAATGGGAAGAAACTAAGGAGATGTGACAACCAGCATAATGTAGGATCGTCGACTATATTCTGGAAGACGAAAATAACATAGATGGAAAAACTGGTGAAATCAGAACGAGTTTCGTACTTTGGTTGTATGTTGTTATATTGAGGTTAATGTCTGAGTCTTGATTAAGTTCTATGGTTATGTAAGATGGTAATGTAGGGGCAATTAGATGGAAGGTATACAGGAACTCTGTGTTTTTTTGTTTCTCAACTTTTCTGTAAGTCTCAAATTATCTCAAAAGGAAATTGTAAACAAAGCCACAAAAGCCAAAGCCAAACATGCATTTCGAAGTCACTGCTCATGTGGATTAGCTCCTATTTCCCTGGCCTCTCTGTGCCTTTCCTACATGCTTCTGGCTCCCTATGGGACATTTGCAGTGTGCACCACGTTCACAGCCTCTCCTGAGAAAAGGAGCGGAAAGGTCTTCTCTCCCTATGAGCTTGCTTACTATGATTTGGATCATATGACGTATCACTTTGTAAACTTAATAAAAAAGTTAAAATTTGGCCATAGATTTCTATCATTCTATTAGTTAAAACGTTGTTTTTCTTCTTTCTCAGCATTTAATGTTGCTTCTCCGTTGGAAAGGTATTTACACAATGTGTTCAATAATGTCTTAGTTTACATTGGTATCCGTCTGAATATTTACTTTTTAAGAAATGTTTGATTACAGGAATAATAATAGATAAATTATTATTATTTTAGAAAGAAGCCCTAAATGTTAAGTTTCATGTATCCGTGAGCAAAAGGACAGTCGTTGTGAAAGAAGAAGGAAATTGTAGCTGGACCTCTGAAATTAAAATGCATAGAGTTGTCTACCCTATCTACCCCAGCTATCTGGACTGCATTTAGATAATCTTTATGATATTTAGGATTCTTTGAAAACATTAAAAACAAAAATTTGTTTTTTTTTGCAGTTTTTGGCTGGGGCTGGGTTTGAACTCACCACCTCTGGCATATGGGGCTTGCGCCTTACTCCTTTGAGCCACAGGCACTGCCCTAAAAACAAAAATAACTTTATTTCAAAATTCGCCTGAGCACATTATCCTTTCCCCCACATCGTGATGATCTATGAGAGTGATTGGGACAACACTCTTGATACCTGAAACAGGCCACTTTGGAACTCTCACAATGCTAAAACAGAATAGCAAAGAATAAGAACATGAATCAAGTGGTACTATTAATAATAAAGTAAACTGAATATCAGTGAATATAGCCCTGAGGTAAACTTCTTCATGGAATGAAAAAAGTAGCAACTTAGTAAACATTTTTAACAGTGCCCTTGTGTAAACTGTATTTGATTCACATATCTTCAGAAATGTTAGTTAAAGATGCATGCTGTTTATTCTTTTCATGTTTTCACTGTCATCCTCTGCGGTGTCAACTAATGATCAAATATGTCCATGGTTTTTTCTTTGTGTAGCCGCTTTTCAACCAGGGAAATAAAAATGCTGTGTCTAAGTTAGAGATAAATTTTCATCCCATGTTACAAGGCTATAAACTACTTATGTACGCAGTGATTTTCCCTGTTGATAAATATGGTATTCTGTCAAGTTTTGGTAGCAATATTTCCCTTGTCATTGAAATGCAATGTTAAAACTCTGTACCTAGAGGACTTTGTTTTTAGTTTATTTATTTATTTTGAAAAACTCAATTATCTCTCCAAGGAGATCTACCCAGACATTATGGAATAAGCATGCTACATTACCTTTTTAAAGGCCACTGAGGAACAATTTAATGAACTACA
Source organism: Perodicticus potto (assembly GCA_963574655.1). Classification (NCBI taxonomy): domain Eukaryota; kingdom Metazoa; phylum Chordata; class Mammalia; order Primates; family Lorisidae; genus Perodicticus; species Perodicticus potto. Next base: position 25,330 of record CAUYRH010049095.1, on the reverse strand, counting down.
AACCCAAAGGCAAATGTAAAATGGCATATCATGTTGTCCTTCAAAAAGTTGACTGAGCTCCAGTTTTCGGTAATAAGGACTGGGATAGCTCATGTGTTTGTTTCATGACGCTCAAACCTGGTTTATGTTAACACTAGAAAGTGGGAGGGCAGAATACCTAAGAGTGTCTAGAAGGCTGACGTTCCTTTCCCAGATTATTTTCTTAGCAATTTACTAACTTTAAAATTCTTTTTAATTTCAAAATATTGTGGGGTACAAATGTTTTTGGTTCACATATATTGATTTTGTTGTTTGGGAAAAAGTTACAAGTATGCCTATCATCCAAATATTATCCATTGTACTGGTTGGGTACCACTCTCTTCTCTCCACCTGTCTCCTGCTTGATTGCTGTTGAGTTTTACTTCCCCTCTATGCACTTGTGTACACATGGGTTAGTTCCAATTTAATAGAGAGTACATGTGGTGTTTGTTTTTCTCTTCTTTAGGTACCTCATATAAGATGATAATGGTCTCCAATTCCATCTAAGTTGTTACAAAAGACCTTAATTCTTCCCTTTTGTGGCTGTCTGGTATTTCATGGTATAACACATTTTGTTAATCCAGTCATGAATTGATGGGCACTTGTGTTGATTCCACATCTTTGCAATTGTGAATTGTGAAGCAATAAACATTTAAGTGCGAGAGTCTTTTTTAATAAAATGATCTCTTTTCCTTTGGGTAAATACCTATTGGTGGGAATGCTGGATCAAATTGTAGGTCTACTTCTAGTTCTTTGAGAAACCTCTACATTGTTTTCCATAGAGGTTATACTAATTTGCATGCTAACAGGTACTTTTTTTTTTTACTTTATAATAAAAGCCATTCTAATGGGAGTAAAATGATATCTTGTAGATTTAATTTTCATTTTTCTGATGATTAGTAATGTATTTAAAAAATATGTTTATTGGCCACTTTTGTATCTTCTTTACAACTTAGTATCTTGTTTTTTTTTTTTTTTTTGCAGTTTTATGGCCGGGGCTGGGTTTGAACCTGCCACCTCCAGCATATGGGGCCGGCACCCCACTCCTTTGAGCCACAGGCGCTACTCCTACAACCTAATATCTTTTGAACTTAGGCAATTACTCAGTCTTCTCTTTCATTTTACTTGAGAATTTTCAGAAAAAAATATGTAAAAGTTTATATATTCTACATGAATATTACGGAGAGCAAGTGAGTGCAATGCTGGTAGTTTTTTAAACCATCAAGAAAAATGCAATACTATTTTCACAAGTGGAATTATCATCAATAGTGGTAGACGAGAGTTTCTTGATATTTGCTTTCTCCCCTTGCTCTTTGATTTCCTCACTGGGCATTGTTTTATGAGGGTATTATTTTATTTATCTATCTTTAGGCATCTGTCGTATATGAAAAAATATTTCAGAAAAGTATTTATATTATACTTTGGTGTAACTCAATCTATGATTTACTCTCCTATGAAACTATTTTATTTTATTTTTGAGACAGAGTCTCACTATGTCCTCCTTGGTAGAGTGCTGTGGCATCACAGCTTACGGCAATCTCAAACTCTTAGGCTTAAGGGATTCTCTGTCTCAGCTTCCCAAGTAGCTGGGACTACAGGCACCTGCTACTACGTCCGGCTAGAAATTTTTATTTTTATTTTTCACACTTTAATGCAATACAGACATTGCTCCAAAGGAATGAAGCTAAAATAATAAAGAATTTTATGTCAGATGAGATAATTTCTAGAAATGGAATATATATGTTTTCCTTAGGTCTCTGAGTCAGGGTTTATTTATATTTATTTATAACATTAGCAATCTTCAAATATCATAAAAGGCTGTGGGCATATATATGTGTTGGTGTTATTTGGAATTAATTTGGTTTTTGAGACATTTTCAAGATCCTTTGCAATGATTGGAAAAATATTGATTTGGCAAAATGCAATAGCTCAGAAACAACTTAGAAACTTGGTAGACGAAACCTATTGTGTACTTATCCTCATAATTTGTCTGTGAGCATATGGGGTTATAAATTTCTTTCTAACAGACAGAACAATGTGGTCTGGAGAACTTGAACAACTTATCAAAGATGACACACATCCCTGTGGTAGACCTGAGACCTGACACAGGTGTTATGAGCCCTGTTTCTCCACAGGAAGGTAAAAAGAGGTGACAGGGAGCAGACCTCCTTCTACAATCAGAGAAATTCTCTGTATTTGTTTTTCTGGTTCATATTTAAGATATTGTTTGAAAAAAATTAAAAAGTATTCATGTAAACACTTTCTTTATAAAATCATTCCTTGAATCCTTCTATGCACATCATTAATGATTCCATTTAAAACAATTGCATAGGTAAATAGCATTATGAAAGTTGATTAGTTGAAAGCAGTGGCTCTTAGTATTTTCTTGACTACAACCTGCAAAAAGAAATACTGTTAAATCAACATGACTCCATATATAAAATACATACACATAGCAGAAATAAAAGTGCTGCAAAGAGTTTATTCTGATATTTTATTTTGTTTTAGAACACTAAGAATTAAACTTTATGACTTCATTTAGAAAAAAGAAGTATGAAGAGTAATTTTTAAAAAGTCATATGCTTCTATAAGGTTTATTTCAATGTTTAAGAAATTATATCCCCCCAATAATGTATTCCATATTGAAAACTGATAGATGATACCATCTAATGGTGAAACTATAAATCAAAGGCAGCTCATCACCAGTTCTAGAACTATTTTTAGTATCAGTTATTGGAAACACTGGTGTTTTCTTTACTGCATTAGAGGTTGTTGTGTGTTTGGATCCTGAAGATGAGCTTTAGGAATGATGATATTGGTAATATGAGTTAGGTTGAGTTAACCGAGATTTGGATAGGAACCATCATTTCTCCATGTACTCCTATTTTATTTCAAAAATATCAAATATTCAAAGAAAAAGAACTCAGGAGGCATTCAGAAAACAATACTATGATTAACATGGTCAAGACCACACTGAAACTTCTGGGAAATTATTGAATGACTTATACAAGGTTGTTAGTAACCATTTTCCATGTTTCACCACCTTTTCTCTTGTCCCTTTTGTTTAGTTTTCTTTAATTTTCTCCTATAAATTTTCTTCTATTTCTTTCTTTTCCTCTTTTACTTTCTCTTATGCCTTAGGCTTAGGCATAATTGCAACGTTATCTGCTTTTAAAAGGCAAATGAGTCTAAAATGCTGAAGATACCTTGAAGAGTCAACCCTTTAATTCCAGAGAGATGGTTGCAAATTGTTTAATTTTAATTATGGAATGCTGTGTCTTTTTTCATTCTTTTATCACAGTACTTGCCACTTAGCAATTCTTGCCCTGCACTATAAATAATTGGCTGTTTCTGTACCCCTCTCAACATATTCACTGAATATGTAAATGAAAAATGAACAGGAATTTAACTTAGAACTATTTCTTCTTGGGTTTAATACCAGTGAAATACACCTACATTACACAGGTTAATTAAATCAACAAAACTAATGATGACAAATACTTGGCATGACAGCAACCATTCTTCAATGCTGGCTCTAGGCAGACATCCCTAAACACTGATCTTCTTCCAACTAGGCAGGGGTGGGGCCTCAGCGTCCTCCCTAACATGGCATTTTAAGAGACATAATTAGTTCATTCCATTTGGCGTTCCAAATAATGTAATGTGACTGCCACACCTTTCTTAACTGAAATGAATTCAGTCACTGAAAATTACTTTTCTTTGTAGTTTTGGCTTACGTTGAGGAAACTGCCAAAGACTCAGGTAAGTGAACTGTAGCCAAGTTGAGAGATCTGCTGGATGTGGCGTCCACTGGCTTTTTTTCTGTTACTGTTATACACTTGAATCTGCTTTCTTCCTTTCGTCTTTATTAATTATCAAAAAATAAAAAGCCCTTTGCTGGAAATGTCTTAGGGAGCCTATCACACCTTTGATGTCAAACGTAACCTTTTGTTCAAAGCCTTCCCTGGTTATCAAATTCCCAGATGTCACAGGTAGAAATCAGCAACCAGAGGCTAAGGAGAAAATCACAGAATTATGTTCTATGCTCGTTCCTGAACTCATCTCCCGGGACTTCTAGGAAGAGGAATGAGACTCTCACAACAGACTGAGACCAGTCAATAGATTCTCTTTCCCCTAATAACTGTTTGAAGCAGCTCCCTGAAAATCATAGTTATTTAAAGGAGAGCAAATCAAATGGGGCTCCATTAGAAAGAAAAGAGAGGGAAGATCAAATAGGCAGTGGAAAATGTCTGCCCCACGGAAGCAATGGGACCATCTAATTTTTGATCATGTGGAGTCAATTATCACCATGTATTTCCAGAGCACTAACTCCTCCATCCCATATCTTGCCATCCTTACAAAAAGCAAAAGAAACCTGCCAATCTCTCATGCCTAATTATATCATGTATAGAATCTTTTAATCTATTATGTTGTAGTAAACATATTATGACTGAACAATGTATCAGTAGAGGCCACCACATGAATTTTATCATAATATTTGTGTTTGATGGAGTGTAGGTGGGTGGGTAGGGGAACAGTTCTAAAATGCAGGGATTTATATAGAGAATATGAAATGAGAGTGAGCCTCTGGTTTAAACAGCCTATATTTTCTCAGATGAGGAATAATTTTGAAGATGAGGTAGAATTGATCATCACCAAAGCTGCAGATATGAAACTGGTCATGTTATATCAAATATAACAGAAAAATCCATTACATATATATAGTAATAGCTTCAGTAATACAAATAAGCGATGCATCCACAATTTCTAAAGACCACAGATAATATATTCAAATTTGAATTGAGTAATATATGTACACATCTATACTTAAATTGTGCACAATCTATTTTAGGTTCTATTTAGAAATTTTTATTCTGTTTCCATTGCAATTCTGTGTCTTATCATATTTTAATCTACATCTGGGTACATTCAGGAAATTGCTTTGGAGTGTAATATGCCTATAGAACCACATTACAATGTTTTGCAAATAATGTTATCACCACTATTGCATTCTCCACTTGGAAAACTATCTTACCTAGAAAATTTCCCTTAAAGCAAGCAATATGTAATTTCATTAAAAATAATTTTTAATGGTACATTTCACAGTTATTGCCAGTTCTTTTCTGTCATCTTTGTAAATTTGCAAGAACTTGTGATCAGCTGTCTTTAATTCGTTTGTATCAAGACTATACTTTCAGGGGTCATTTCTACAGTTCATTTAATTCTTCTGTATTCTCTGTAATAGGGATTGTGTTTCTTTTCTAAGCATCAAAATCTGATCCATCATGGGTCATTGTATGGTTAGCTTTAAGGGAATAGTCTTCACTCTACCTTGTCAACATACCTTAGAGAGCTAAGTGAATGACTTACACAGGCTTATTCTGTAGAGATTTCCTATGGCATTGATGTGCAGACTAGACCTGGGTTGTGCTGTGTGGACTGGCTTTAGAGAAAACCATTTCAGATTTGCAGAATTAATAGGAAGGGAAAAATATGCATCATATGAGATTGGGTAGCTAGATTTACTTACATTTGTGTTGAGTTTGTTGTGAAGGCGAGGGGCTGAAGAGAAAAATTCCACTCTTTCTTCTGTCTTAGTATTCAAATGAAAACACCCATGTCTATGTTTTTCAGAAAACATGAAGATGTATCTCCAGCTGGAGGAATACCAAGCTCTTTTCAAGGGTCTTTGACATTTCATTCTACTGCTTTTGAAATGACTCCAAAAAAGTGAAAGATTAAAGAAAAGCAGACTGGCAAATACCTGAAAGGAACTAGGTTTTGGAACTGAGCTTATGAATGTAAGTTTATAAAGAAGAGCTCTGGCCTTCAGTAGAAAATACAGACTGAAATGGCCAAGGAAGTCCTCTGCCTCTGTGCTCAGGGAATGCAGCCTCCTTGTTAAAGGACAACAATGAATAGAATGTGCTGCTGTTGGCCCAAATTGTGCGAGAGTCTTAAGGAGGAAAATGAACTTTCAGACATCTGTGAAGTGTAGAATTATTTTTTTCATCATGATTACTTTACATTGCATGAATCCACTTCTCGTGGGCCACCCTGTACACAGTTGCAAGGACAAGACTGCAGAAGAATTTGGAAGTTACGTGTCTGGGCTCTTTCTATCATTGCTCATGAGTCCCTAGTCTAACTAATTCTGAAGATAATAGAGACGCTACCTAATGGACCTATGCCTGCCAGCCGATGTCTTCCTTTCCCATTTGAATTTGGCACAGTTGTACCTCTGCCTTTATTTTTCATTGTCTCTGAATGTGGAGTATATATCTTTCTACAGGTATCCAGCCCTTACCAGCATTCAGCCCCAATTTTTATTATTACTTAGAGAAACATGAATGAAACCCATCTTGGCATGTTGAGAGAAACTTCAACTTTGCGATTAGTTCCTTTTTTGAAGCTTCTCCTTCAAGACTATTTTTAATAGTTTCAGTGCCCTCATATTGTCAGTCCTAACTTTAGAAGTTTAGAGCATCTTCCTTGAATGAGTCTGAATTATTTTTCTCTACCTACCTTTGTATTTTATCTTGGTTCTCACAGATGATTAAGCTCCACTTAAATAGATTCTTCAAATGCTCCACTCCCTCTAGCAAAATAGAAATTGTTAGAAATCTATTCCTGAACCATTAGGAAGGCTTTCTCTTATTCTGATGTTCATCACTGCTTTTATTATTACCACAATAGCAAAGCATAATCTTGCCTAAAAGGGGATCATTATTTTGCATTCATAAATTTGGAAATACCTGTCATGCAAAATGCTGAAGGCATCCTTTAATTACAAGTATTATTGTTTCTTTCTGATAAGCAAAAAAGGCAGACCCTATGATTGATTCCTGTGTCTATGCCACATGATCATTTTAATTATCTGAAAAATGATTGTAGTTTAAAATTAGCAGATACCTGGCATAATTCAGATTTTAAAAGAATGAATATCCTCTGGCAACCCAACTGCCATAACAATTTACATTTCTACTACTCTTTTCATAACTAATTCCAGATAAGAATCAGTGGGAAGCAATAACAACAAACTTTGAGAAAAGGGAGTAATTTAAAATTTAAGCTCTCATTGTGACTATTTTTAAACTTAAGGAGCCAACATACAAAATGGTTAAGGACACTATTTTGAGGAACTTTTAGTTGTTCTGAGTGAAGATTTCTGAAGAGAATTGACTCAGGATTTCTGAGGAGATCTCTGAGCACAGAAAAGTTTGGAGCCCTGAAATATTACAGCGAAGCTAGATAAGAAGGGAGGGGACAGGATCCATAGGACTATAGGGCTTATCTTTGTAAATTCTCCTATTTTTAGGTCATTAGTAATTCTTATAAAGCACACACATTTGAAGATATTTTGCTGATCTTGGTAAACTCCAAGAGTAATTTGATTACACCTGGTCTATATATCAAGTACTTAGCTTCGATCTAGTACTCTTAAAGGATGGGCTTGATGTGTTGAGTAAAAACAAGAGATTTTTTTTTAGAAGAAGGTTGAATATCATTTCAATAAATCACTCATTGTCTTCAGAGTTTTGAATATTAAGCTTGGAGCACCAATTGCTAACATCAGTCACATTTATCATAAATTGCTCCAAAGTTTTCTGACATATTTAACATGGATTTTCAGAAAATTTTAGTGGTAATAGTTACCTAATGTCAGGTCCAGCCACACGACATGGCTTGGAAATATGAAGGAGAATCTAGATGGGATAGATGGAAAGAAAAGCTGCTGTTTCTGTTTTTGAAGTAGTGTCTTAGAGAGTGAAGATTGCTGAAGGAGGCAAGGGCTGAGGCAGATGATATAAGTTAATGCCATTAAAGTTTCATTTTGTGTCTGAAGGGAGCAGATGCACAATGGAAAGCACTAACTTGGCTGTTCTCACCATGAGGAATTTCCACCTCATTCATAATATCTATGTCAAATTCACCTAACTGGTCATATGGAGATAGAAGTGAATGATGTAAGTGTTCCTTGTTTTGATTGATAAGCAGCACTTACCACTTGCTGTTTAGCTGTCAAACTGGGAGTTGAAACTCTGGGAGAAGTTTTGGATTCTTTGAGTTTTGATCAGCTTACTTGTTTGTCCAGTTGTTGGAGATCACCTTGTTACCAAGTAGTACATTAAGAGTCTATCAATTTTACATCTTAGAAAATAAAAATAGCCAACCTCTGAAAGAGATCAGTGTAAACTCATCTAACACAAAGCATATTTTATAATAGAGATATGGAAATTTTGAGTCAAAATTCAAAGTGGTTTTTACTGAATGTATGTTACTTTGCGCCATTGTAAAATTTAAAAATTGTAAATTAAACCATTCTAAGTCAAGGATCATCTTTTTAAAATGAGATTTCTGTGAAATGTCTTTTAGCCTTGGTGATGGTACTCCAGATTCATCATATTGTAATTATTATGGGGCAGTGGGGTGACCACTTTTGTATGTACAAACCCTGGTTATGTTTTTCAACTGGTCATAAGAGACTGTCAACTCTAACCCAGGTTAGCTTACTACCAAATAAAAGTATTCATACACAATTAGTATACAGAATATGGTAATTCACATATTTTTCAGAGTATATTTCTTTTTTTTTTCTTTTTTTTGCAGTTTTGGCTGGGGCCAGGCTTGAACTCACCACCCCTGGTATATGGGACCTGTGCCCTACTCCTTGAGCCACAGGTTCCCCCCCCCCCCGATTTCATTTTTTGTTTTTGCTACCAAATATTTATTGAAGATTAGTTGTAAGGAAATTGTTCTGAAGATTGTCAAAAAATAATTTATCGAAAGATTATTTGTGAAAGGTTGTCTGGATAATTGTCTCTATACACATGTATAAGTTCACATAGTATGTGTGTGTGTATATATAGAGGGATACAATTTTACAGCACTATTTTGCCTGGTAGGTTTCCTGATTTTTGTATACTTCAAAAATATATGTTCAAAGGATTTTTATGGCTAATTTATTTATGAAACATTGGATGGATTTAAACCGTATTTTCTGAATCTGCAAAAGGACAAAGCAGTTGCTGTCCTGTCTACTTTAAATTTTTATCTTAATGTAATTTAGAATATTGAAATATTATGTTCTTGAAACATAATTTTTTGGCTTTCATTGAGTTGTAGTTTGGTGATAGCCATTTTTTTTTTTCACACACCTTCTAGGAATAGACCTCGGAAACTCATTGCTACATGTACTTCTGGACTGTTGTTGAGACCCTGATTTATTACCATCCTCACATTTCCCCTTTTATGATATCCCATAGGAAAAAATTCCCTCAGTCCTCACTTTCAAGAACAGTTTTTCTTTCTTTGAAGATAGGGTTATTATTTATTATAATTTTAAAATTCTTGAGAACTTAAAACTGAAAATTTTAATATGCTTTTTACTTTGGGCCGATTACCAGCAAGCTCAGAGTTAAATTTGCCACTTAACCTTTAAAGTGTTTCTAGATTTTTTGGTATTTCTTTGGCATATTTTTTCCTTCATTTTATTTTATCCTCTCATAATGTTCACCAAACATTTTAAACTAGTGTTATTGCATCAATTTGTGTCATTTATATCTTTTTGGAAGGAGATGGAGACAAGTTTTATGGCTTTTATTTTAGTCATTGCTACTAAATTCTAAGTTTTCCTATGTCAACATTCATGTCTTAATCATGTGCTGTTTCTGTCATAGATAAATATATTACCTTATTCATAAAGAATATTGCCTTCCTTTGTTTATCTGTTATGTCTTACTCACTGTTACAGTTACAGAAGGAGCTAAGAGTGTGCCCTGAGGAACTTGAATAACAGAGAGTATTTTCTGAACTGATGAAACTGCAGGAGCAGAAGGTTGGTGTGAGGATGGAACACTAGGAAACCAGTTTTGGATGAGTTAGGTTTGGGATGAACACATTTGCATTTATATTTTCCTAAGAACTCTTTGGTGTTCCTTGTAAGCAATGACTCACTGCCAAGAAACAATGGCATAGATTGCTCAACAGTCTTTCCCCTCTTCCTCTGATGACAATCATGTAGCATCTGATTCTTTAAGGCACATCAAATACATCATGTTCTCTGAGTCCAGGTCTGAGATTCTTGATTACTGAAGAATAGAAATGAATTGCACTGGTGATGAGATCGAACTTCCTCTGGCCTTGTTCCTTATTGACATGAATCAGGAGGAAAATCTGAAGATTTCCACTGAGATTAACATATTGTCTTTGGCAGAAATGAGGACAGACCACCACGACTCAGCATACTCTGCTATTTTCTATTTCTAAAACACTCATAGGCCTTTCCCACCATTTTCTGGCCTTAGGGAAGGACTGGGATTAGAGCAGGGAGGCATGACCTCTGGTAAAATTTAAGGAAATACCAGTCAATCTCAATAATTAAATGAATTTCAGTAAAATGTTTTAAATACAAAAATTATTGCATAAATCTGTGGATTAATAACAGTGTCATGTCTAACCACACTGGATTATGGGACAACAGGAAAATTGGTAACACCGATCCTGTTTTTACTTTAAATTCTGATCATTTGTTTATTATAACTTTTTTTAAAATTTGGAATTGTCATCAATTTTGCCTTTAAAGCCAGTGCTTTACTCTTCTCTGACCTGAATTCCAGACTTGTGTAGACTGATCCATTTTTCTTTTTATCTATGTTTATATCAGTTGCCACAAGATACTAGGTCTCATACCCTGGGTTGCCAGCCTCATACGAGTCTGCCTTTGGCTCACTCCATCCCACTTCTACCTACCCTTCCACTCTGCCTTCCAGAATACAGTTATTAAGAGCATGTAAAAGTTATTGAAAGCTTTTATACCTTATATTTTCAAGCTCTTTTTAAAATGCTTTCCTCATCTTTTCATGGTTCTCCTGTTTTCCTTGTTGCCCTCTCAAATGGAAACCATTTTCTTTCCATTTCTTGGTCTTGGGATGGGATAGATGTCTTTGCTCATTATAGCTTCTTCCAGACTCTTTTTCCTCTTTTCTCTCTATCATCACTCTGTATTAATCATTCTGGGATCTAAATATACCATAAGCCATCCTTCTTTTTTGTAGTCATCCACTGATTCCAATGTTCATCCTACTTTGCTATGGTCCTCAGCAATTTCAGTGTCCATTTGGATGATCTTTCTGATAACCTAGTCTCAAACATCTTTGCCTGCCTTCTCTCCAATGATCTTATCTTTCCCGCTTCCACAAAGAAAGACCGTAACCTATGGCCATAACCTAGATCACACTATTACCAAAAAGTTACCCCTTGTAACTTTCCAAACATCTCTTCAAGTCACAAAACAGAGTCCTCTAAACCCTTTCCTTTCCCTAAGCATAAAATGATTCTCCTTGAGCTGAACTGACTGGAATTGGGAGAGGAGTGACATAGGTACTGGCTTGACCATCGCCGTAGGTGTCTGACTGGGTCACATTTGTCTCCAAATCCACTGACTTTGAGTCAGCCCAGCCATAGCAATTGCCCAAAGACTGTAGCCTTGGTGGCCTGTCTTCTAATTTATTGCAGGTCTCAGGCCACTTTTGTCAGCAAATAGTGGAGCTAGGTGGAATTCACGTTTCAGGGCCAGGCATTTCCCTCCAGTTGGCCTGGTCTAAATGCTTCCTTCATGAGCATTGGCAGAATTATACCTCGTATTGTGTTTCCCTGAGAGAGGGTGGCCCTTAGTTTCAATGCAAAGTCCCAGAACATTTCACTCTACCTCTCCCTGGCACATGCATTCTCTCTCCAGTGGGCATTCTGGTTCAGCACTGCCTGGGGATGGGTAGTGGTGGTGAAGGAAATGCAAGACTGTCTTTTCTGCCCTCTTCACTGTCTATTTACTTGATATAATTTTGAAGTCAGGAATTGTGATTGCTTGAGTTTTGATTATTCTGAAGGTACTTACTTGTGTGGATAGTTGTTGAATTAGGTATTTGTGAGGAGGGAAGATCACTGGAGGTTTCTGTTTGACCACCTTGCACAGTCCTACCTAAAACTACAGTCTCATTATTTTAATAAACATATTTAAATTGTAGAATCAGAATCCCAAATTTACCTTTAGCCCATTTGATTATACTAAGCATCTGAAGTGTCCTAAGGTAACCACTTATTCTACCCTCTGTGATAGTTAATTTTCGGTGTTGATTTGCCTGGGCTGTGAGTTGCTCAAATAGTTGATTAAATATTATTTCTGGTTGTGTTTGAGAGGGTGTTTCTAGGAGAGATAAGCATTTGAATTGGTGGGCTGAGGAAAGCAGATGGTCTTACCCAATATGTGTGGGTACCATCCAATATGTTGAGGTCCTAAATAGAACAAAAGGGCAGAGAAAGGTTACATTGGGTCTCTGCTTGTGTGAGTTGAGACACCAATCTTATCCTGCCTTTGACACTTTCTAGTTCTCAGGCCTTCAGATCCAGCTTAGATCCCCACCACTGGCTCTCCAGCTGTCAGGCCTTTGAACAACACCACTGACTTTCCTGGGTTTCCAGATTACAGACATCAGATGGTGATCAGATGTGTGAGATAATACTTTATGAGAAGTCTCTTTATCATCTATCTATCTATCTATCTATCTATCTATCTATCTATCTATCTACCCACCCACCCATCCTTGTTCCTATTTTTCTGCAGAACTGTGAATAATGCCTATTCCCCATTCAATTGATTTAGTCTTTTCCATCTTAGTGAATGGAAGCTTTATCTTTCAGTTTCTCTAGTCAAAAACCTTAGAGTCATCTTTCACTTATTTCTCTTTCATGCCACATATCCATTAGTAAATTCTATCCTAAAATAGATTCCAAATCTGAGGACTCTTTTATCATTTCCATTGCATTTCTTGGTCCAAATCAATAATCTTTCCTATTTGGACATTATTCTCAAGTAATATTTCCCCCCTTTCCCTCCTACAGTCTAACTCATTAGTCAAAATAGCAGCCAAAATGATCCCTTTAAAATATGTATGTTATGCAATTTGTAGATAGTTGTTATTTCCCATGTAATACATTCATTGTTATAGTGTTTCATTATTTGTTAATTAATATAATATTTTTACAAATCTATAATGATCAAAACAGCATGGTACTGGCACAAAAATAGAGATATAGCTCTATGGAATAGAATAGAGAATGTAGAAGTGAACCCAGCCACATATCGCCATCTGATCTTTGGTGAACCAAACAAAAGCATGCACTGGGTGAAAGAATCCCTATTTAATAAATGGTGCTGGGAGAACTGCTGGCCACAAGTAGAGACTGAAACTGGACCTTCACTTGTCACCACTTACAAAAATTGTTCTCCCTGGATAAAAGATTTAAACTTAAGACACAAAACAATAAAAATTCTAGAAGACAGTGTGAGGGAATGCTTAATATAATTGGTTGGAGAAAAGATTTTATGAAAAAGACCCCCTTGGAAATTGCAACAACACCAAAATAAATAAATTGGTTGTGATCAAACTAAAAAGCCTCTGCACAGCTAAGGGTACCACACCTAAAGCAAACAGACAGCCTTCAGAATGGGAGAAGGTTGTTGCATATTACAAATCTGACAAAGGCCTGATAACTAGAATCTACAGAGAACTCAAATTAATCAACAAGAAAAGAACAAACAACCCCATTTATAAGTGAGCAAGAAACTTGACCAGAAAGTTCTCCAAAGATGACAGATGAATGGCCAATAAATACATGAAGAAGATGTTCATTTCTTTCTAATCATCAGAGAAATGCAAATCAAAACCACCTTGAGATATCAATTAACTCCAGTAAGATTAGCCCACATCACAAACTCCCAAAGCTGTAGATGCTGGTGTTGATGTGGATAGAAGAGAACACTTTTGTACTGCTGGTGGTATTAAAATTAAGACAACCTTTATGGAAAGAAGTCTGGAGAATTCTTAAAGAACTAAAAGTTGGTCTTCCATTTGATCCTGCAATCCCATTACTAGGTAGAATAGAATCCCATTGCTAGGTACTCAGAAGAACAAAAATCATTTTACACCAAGGACATTTGCATCAGATTGTTTATTGCAGCTCAGTTCACAATTGCCAAGACATGCAACCCAAGTGCCCACGAACCCATGAATGGATTAACAAACTGTAGCATATGTGTACCATGGAATACTATTCAGCCATGAACAAAATGGAGACTTTACATCTTTTGTGTTTACCTGGATGGAGTTAAAACACATTCTTCTTAGTAAGGCATCACAAGAATGGAAAACAAAGTCCAATGTACTCAATACTAACATGAGACCAATATATAAGCAACCACATGCCCACGTGAAAGATGAAACACAAATATAGTCTAGCAAGGGGAAGGGGAGAGAAAGGAGAGAGAGAGGGACAAAGAAGGGTGATTGGTAGGATCTCACCTAATGTGCACAATGTGAAGGTGTTCAACATGACCTCTGGGTGAAGGGCTTGACTACAAGTTGAAATTTACCTTAGAACTGAAAACAGTGTAATCTAAATATTTGTACCCTCATATTAATTTGAAATAAAAAATATTAATATTTTTAAATCAAGGACATTTTTATATATGCTATCACCTACATTAAGCTTTCTATATAACTTTAGGCCAAGAGCAACAACCTCACATGCTTTGAGAGTTCATGAAAAAGGAATACATTTATGAAGAGGGGCTATTGAAACAAATAGTGTTCAGCCCCCCTAAAGTGGATAGTCCATACTGAGACTCAGCCCATAATTGTTATTTAGCTATGTGAGTTCAACACTACCATATCTTCAGGATGTTTTTTTTTAAGTTAGAAATCCAAATTTCTATCTGAAATCTACCTTTAAAAGTTGCCAATAAATTAAAAATTAGAAAAAACTCTAATGCATGCACACCATGGATTTCTGCAAGTTGTCTTCTGGGTATCTTGGTTAAAATCTTTGCTTTCAAGCTTTGTGTGTTCAGCTGGGCAAGCCCACCTGCTCTATGCGGGCTCTGTTCTCATCAACATAATTCTAGAACACTCATTTACTTGTTCAGTAAAAAAATGCTTAGTGATGGTCTATTACATACTATGCACTGGGTTGGGTGTTCTATGTATTTTCAAAGACAAATGGTATCTGTTGTGTTGTTGTTGTTTGTTTTTTCTTGTTTCTGAGACAGGATCTTGTTCTGTTACTCAGACTTGGGTTCCATGGTGTAATTATAGCTCACCACAGTGTAGAAATCCTGGGCTTAAGCAATTCTCCTGCTTCAGCCTCCCAAGTTGCTGGGTAAGGTTCTTATGAGGTTGAGTTTTGCCCCGAGAAAAGATATGGTGAATTCTTAAGCACTGGAATGTGACCTTATTTGGAAACAGAGTCTTTGCAGATGTAATAAGTAAAGATGATGCTATAGTGGAGTGTGAGAGGGAGCTCAAACCAATGGCTCGTGTTCTTCTGAGAAGAGGAGAAAAAGCACAGGTCTGCTCAGACAAGGGGCAGAGGACAGTGGCGGAGCCTGGAGTGCTGGAGCTGCACACCGAGGAACACCAACGATTGCCAGCCACCACCGGAGGAGCTAGAAGAGGAAAGAAAGAATTGTACCTAGGGACACAGAGGGAGCAGTAGCTCTACCAAGACCTGTGGACTTTAAACCTCTAAAACTGTGAGAAAATACACTTCTGATGTTTAAAGACACCCAGTTTTGATATTATTACACAAGCCCTTGAAAACTAATACATAGGTCAAAGCAAAAGATGTTGGGAGGGATATACGGGCTTACTTCTTTACAGAAGCTCTGCATTTAACTAGGAATCCAAACGTGTTGATCTGTGCTCCAGTGAGCATGCTGACCTTGGGGCATATTTGAAGATGGGAATCTACATACCAGGGAAGTGTCAGGACAACTGTGGAAGAAGCCTGGGTCATGGGTGGTGCTGTGAAGCTGCTAGACTAGCCCTGGAAGCCCTACTTGTGGCTTTCGTTAGTATGTGATTTAAATAAACTTGTCTTATTTAAGCCTGTCATATGGGTTTCTTGTTATATGTATCCAAGCCTAATGCTAACTAATAATGAATATACTGGTGCAGGCAGTATATATAGTGGGTATAGTGGGTACAGTGTAGAGGAGAAATGGGTAGAGGGAAGGCAGGAAAATTCAGAAAATGGTTCATTGAAAGTGAGATCTGTAAATTGGGAAAGGGAAGGTTAAAAAAAAAAAAAAGACACAGATGTGTGTTTTTTTCCTACACATCAACCAATTCTCCAATTCTTGGCCGACAACCATTAGATATCATACTATTTAACTTAATTCTAACCCTAACTACCTGGAGTTAGTGAAGATCCGATAGACTAAGAACTCGTCCCGCAAAACAACTCTCATGTAGATGCCACTTCTGAGCTGTCAGCAATAAATCTGGGGTTCCCAAGACTTCCTCTTTGGGTTTAATAATTTGGTAAAGTGGCATCCAAAACTCAGGGAAACATTAGCTTTTATTCACTTATATGTTATAAGAGAAATTACAAAGAATACAGAGGAACAGCTAGATGAGGGGGTGCATCAGGCAAGGCAGAGGAAAGGCAGAGAACTTTCATGCTCTCTGGGCATGCAATCCACCCTCTCTGCACCTGCGTGTGTTATCAAACCTGACTTCATTACATAGGCATGCTTGATCCCATTGTTAGCCATTGATGATTGGGCGCGATCTCCAGCCCCTGTCTCTTTCTCCAGAGGGAGGATGGGGCTGATGATTCTAGCCTTGTAATCACATGCTTGTTTCCTCTGGCAAGCAATTCCCATCCTCCAATAGTAACCTCATTAGCACTGACTCAAGTGTGGTTGTGGGGGGCTTATCATGCTCCTTTTCTCCCTATCACTAGGAAGTCTACGAGGGATTTAGGGGTGGAGACAGGTCTTGTATAAGGAACTGGGGATGAAGACCAAATATACATTTCTTATTATAGTATAATATCAGAGGAGGAAGAAATGGAATTGAAAAGGCACAAAAAATTAAGTTCATTTCTATCATATAATTTTCTGATGTTTTTTCTGATATCAATGATGAAAGTGATATAGAAAATTACTCCATATTTATGCTGGCCATTGTGTGCAGACACCTGCTTTGGAGAGTTGATTCCTCATAAAATAGCCAGATGTTCGAAAAATAGGGAATTTTAGATTTAACAATATTTTCTTTCCAATGCTAATTAATTGTGACTTATTTCCAATGCTAATTGTTATATGTCTAAGTCTCAGTTTTCTCATCAGTAGAATTGGAATAAGCACATCCAGAGCCCTGTAAGAAGGAATAAATAATACATATAGAAATGCTTTATGAGAATTCCATGAGATAATTGAATCATTCGGGAATAAATGAGAGATGAAAAATACATGAAGACATTATAAGTAGATGAGCCTTGACATTCTATTACATACTAGATGTTCAGTAAATTTATTTCCTCTCCATTCTTTCTTCTGCTAGTCTGTCTTCTGCAATATCAAGTAAGTCAAAGAATTCGACTTTGGGAGGCAGGGAAGGTAATTCGACTTTGGGAGGCAGGGAAGTGCAATTTTCCTTATGTGTAGGCTGCACACAGCCTCTCATGTTTTAATACACTAGAAACCAAACTGGTATGATTAAATTATGGCTTCAATGCATATAATATTATATTTGCTAAAGGGCATGATAGACACATTTAGAGCTTCTGGGGCCTGCTCATTTCAATCAGCTGAAGAGTACATTATCTTTCAGGTGTTAAACTAAGAGGAAAGCTTTAATAACTGCAGAACTTCTTTAAAATATCATAGGAAATATCAAATACCTGGGGGTAAAGGCTGTATACTTAACTATAGCCAACTGTATTATTTTTTTCTTCAATCATTTCTTTTATAGAAAAGTTTTTATAGAAATAGCTTGGCTCCCAATAGAAAAAAAATATAGTCGTAGACTTCACTTGGGCATATGGTCAACATGCTTAGGATATTAGGATGTTGCTGAGATATCTTATTGCTTATTTTTACTTAGGTTTCCTTTCTCCCGGTGTATCTCAGCACCTGGGAGTGTAATCCTGAACTGTGTTCTATCTCCTCGTTCCATTTGGGCACTTCATCTTCCTTTCCCACCTTCATCTCAGATTTTCCTGTGCTTTGAGTGTAATTACTTTCTTGGATTAGAAATATACAAAGAATTCGTGACTTGGGGTAGTATCTAGCAATCTTTTATTTTCAATTAATGACCATCAAAGCTTGCTTAGTTATCTTCTTTAGAGCCCTGTCCCAGGTGCCCAAATGGTATGCCACATTGTTCTGACTTTCCAACCACTTTTTCCCATAATTTGAGTCAACTTTACTAAAAGCCCTAGCCCTGCTCTAATGTTATAGAAGTATTAGGATATGACTACTAATGAGAAGAATACAGATACTCAGAGACCTGTAGATTTTGCCTTAAGCCAGCTATGTTGTTGGTTTTATTCTGGCTGGTAGTGGGGTTCTAATTCACAGGCCGTGTATTATAATTGACTGGATTTCTTTTTCATTTTATTTGGCCTGAATGCATTTCTTGGTTTTTGGTTTTGTTGTCTAGGTCTTTGTAAAGTTTCTCTTATTTTATACATTTCCCTTGGAAGGTGCCATCCTAAGTGTCCCAGTGTAGTTCTTTGTACTTCACCTACCCAACACTGACTCTGTCTGACCTGTACTTCTAATCACTGCTAAATGTTAGTGCCCACTTCTGCTCACCATGAAAGTATCTGACATCAGCTCTCTGTCTCTAGCCATGGCCCATGTTAGGACCCAGCCTGTCTGCAGGAGGAATAGGAAGACTGCCCAAGGAAGGCAGATTCTACCTACCTATTGTTCATGACCAAAACCCCGTTCTGACTTTTCCTCCTTATTTCATTGTCCTGGGCTGGATCCTTCACCTGTAATTTCCTATTATAAAATTAGAGGATAATTAACTTGAATAATTTCATTGTTTGCTGTGCAGATAGTAACAAAAGACTAAAAATGTTAAATTTTAGGCTTGTATTCTTAGCACTCAGGGAGGCCCCGGAGGGAAGATCGTTCAAGCCTGAGCAAGAGTAAGATCCCATCTCCACTAAAAAAATAGAAAAATTAGCTGGGTGTTGTGATGGGCCCCTGTAGTTTCAGCTACTGGAAAGGTTAAGGCAGGTAGATTACTTGAGTCCAGGAGTTTGAGGTTGAAGTGAGCTGTGATGCTGCTACTGTACTCTAGCCCAGGTGACAGACTGTCTAAAAAAAGAAAAAAGTTACATTGTTGCTAAGTGTGCCTCAACATGGCCTTTGGCAAAATTGTAATAAAAGTCAGGTGTATCCTTTATAAGTGTTCTTCAGCGCCCTCTTGAGGTGACTCTGTCCTTTTTCTCCCTTTACCTTCAGAAAACATTCTGTGTTATCTCTAACTGCCCCAAGTCAACCCAGCTGGGAATTGGGTTTTCTACACTGAGAACATGTTAATCCTTCTAGAATATTTGCATGATAAAAGAGCACTCTAGGAAGGCATTTTGAGAAAGTTTAAGGCTTTTTGCCCACCTACTGCATTACTTTATAGAATGTCTCCCATATTTCTTGATTCAAATGACTAAATTGATAAACTAAAAATGAGGCTAAACATATGGCTATCAACCTGCTTTATTTTTAAAAGAAATGACATAAATATTTGTACTAACATCAAATCCAAATACTACCCCTAAGTGGCTGACTGACTAGACTCCCTCTTGGCCAAGAGCATCCCTAAGAATGAGATGCTAGCCTTGTAAAGGGAGATCAGACATGCCTCGTCACCCCCCTCCACTTCTTTGGGATGTCATCTGTGACTCATTAATAGGCTTAAGGCTATGCAAGACTTATCTGCAGGTCTTCAATATACACAACAAACCACTTGAGTTTGTCCAGTACTAACAAATTCTTCATCTTAAGCATTCCTTTTCATTGACTCTTAGTCTTTTAGACAAACCCTAACTCTTTCAGCCAATTGTCAGGTAAAGAATGTTTAAATCCACATATGATCTGTAAGCACCCCCCTTTACCCCTGCTTCCAAACGTTCCACCTTGTGGGCCAAACCAATGTATGTTTTCCACATATTTATTTATGACCTCACCTATAATTCCTGTCTCCCTAAAATGTATAAAACCAAACTATAATCCCACCACTGGGAGAGTCCACTTGCAAAAAAGCTTCTTGGGTGTGGCTCCGGGTCAGGGTCCTCAAATTTGGGTCAGAATAGAACTCTTTAAATTATTTTACAGAGTATAGCTTCTTTTCCATCAACAAATGTAACCATCCTTTTATCAATAAGAAATTTTAATAAGAAAAAAGTAGAGAAGGTGTAATCTTAGAATAAAAACCAGAATTTTTCATGATAGAGCATATACATTGTTAATTCTGAATGCAGAAGATTTACATGAAATTTTGTTTTGTATGTATTTTTGTGCTAAAAGTATTTCAAATGATACATTTTCATAGGGATATAAGGAAAGAAAGAAGGAAGCAAAAACCAAATGGTCGGCTTTTTCCACGACACTGATTTTTAAAGTCACAAATATTATTAAATATCCAGTTCCCCATGGGTCTATTTCTAACCGTGTTAAACTTTAAGTTCTGGGCTCCTATAATACAAAGATAGTTGAGAAATTCCCCCCTCATCCCTTTTTTGTCCTGAAAAATGGCTACGCTAATAACTAGGACTCTCCAGTGCTGGCATATTCCAAAATATGACCTAGTTCTACCCTTCCTCGGCAACTTTCTGTTATCTATTGATAAAACTTGAGGTTTTCTTTCTGTCTTCTTGGAGCTATTTGTCATTAATGGATGTTCTCCTAATGCAAGAGTCTGAATAAAACCATCCCCTTAGTTATCTGGTACATTTTGTCTTTCACAAGGAGAGTATCCATCCATACCCACCTCTTCCTCAGCCATCTCTGCTGTTAATGTAAACAGTGTGGTGTTCTCTTCAAACTCAGAGACATCAAGGAACAGCTTCTCTGCCCCCTTTCTCCCTGCCCTAGGAGCCTGGTTACTGCTGGCTCCAGGTGGCCCCTCAGATCATGGGCATTCCACCTGGCTATTGACGCAACATGGAACAGGCAGATATTTTCCTGACAAAAATTTCATGTATGTATCTGAATTTTCTTTTTCTTACATTCCTATCTGGGTTAGAAGAAAAGCTTTTGTGAGCAGAAAAAAATAAATAAATAAATGGATATTTGTTCCTTGAAATTTTACATGAGAACTCATTTTATTAAAATAGTAGTTTAAAACATAATTTTCCTTAAGCATTCAAATTTAATGTATAAATGTTTTTAATACTATTTATAAATATAGTAAACGTTAAAGATCACTATGGGTGGTGGCTAATAACATTCAATCAACTCAAATCGAAATGAATAAGCTTATTTAAATAATCAGTTCAATTTATAACTGTCTATTAAATTCCTTTAAACCCTTTATGGTACATTTAAATTCTTTTATTCCCTGACTTTGTGAAACCTTCCAAAGTACAAAGTAAATTTAATCATCTATATACCTAATTCTGAATCTTGTTAGGGTTGAAAAATGCTTTCCTATTAATTATATAGCTTAACCATTCTGGATGGTTGGTGTTACCATTTCACAAGAATTGTAACACCTTGTGGACCTTGTCTTGCATCCCTGAGAGAACATACACTTTGGTTCTTTTTACAACAGCAATTCTTATCCTAAACACATCAAATTCATCTAGTTTTTATTGATGTTAAGTTACACTTTACCAAATTCTTTTCCCTTGATTTGAGTTTGCAGAATTTCCACGAGGGGGTAGACAATTCCTTCAACAGTTTCCCTATTTGAATGATGGATTATTTTCACATTCTTCCTTTCTGATTAGCCATAGCTCTTTTATGGATATTAAAAAGACCTGAAATTAGCATTTTTCACAATAGCCAAGATATAAAATGAATTTAAATGCCCATCAGTGGATGAATGGGTGAAGAAAATGGGCACATGTATATATACAGTGGAATACTACTTTGTTCAAAGAAGGACATTCTGTCCTTTGGGTAACAGGGATGAACCTGGAGGACAGTAGGTGAAGTGAAATAAGCCAGGCACAGAAAGACAAATGCCACATGAGCTCACTCATATGTGGAATCTAAAAACTGATCTCATAGAAGCAGAGAGTAGAATGGTGATTTCCAGGGGCTCAGGTGGTTGAGGGGTATAGAGGAGAGATGTTAGACAAAGATATAAAATTTCAGGTGGGTAGCTAGAAGGAATAACTTTAGGAGTTTTATTGTGTAGCCTTGTCATAATGTATTTTATTCTTGAAAATGGCTCAAGTAGATTTAAGTGTTCTCACTACAAAAGAAATGACAAGTATGGGCGGTGCCTGTGGCTCACTGGATAGGGCGCTGGCCCCTTACACTGAGGGTGGCAGGTTCGAACCAGGCCCCAGCCAAACTGCAAAAAAAATAACTGGGCGTTCTGGCAGGGACCGGTAGTCCCAGCTACTTGGGAGGCTGAGGCAAGAGAATCACCTAAACCCAGGAGTTGGAGAATGCTGCGAGCTGTGATGCCACAACACTCTACCGAGGGCAATAAAGTGAGACTGCCTCAAAAAAAAAAAAAAAAAAAGGAAAGAAAAGAAATGATAAGTATGTGAAGTGACGAATATGTTATTTAGCTTTATTTATCCATTTCACAGTATTACACATTTCAAAACAAGGTGTACACAATAATTGTATGCAAGTTTTATTTCTTAATTAGAAAATAAACTGAAAAAGAGTTATACAATTGGATTCTATGCATTTCCCAGGACTTGGTCTGTCTGTTGGATCACAGCTTCTAAGATCTCACTAATTATATCATTGATACACATACTTCTTTATGGATTAGTGTTTGTAACACACTGGAAAAGACTATCACAGCCTAAACCAATGTAAAAAGATGAAAACTCAAGATTCTATAAGGTAGGGAAAAAAACGAGAGAAAGCATAGATTTATATCCTAAATGCCAATGTAATCGTTGGGAATGTACCCACAGCCTCAGTTCCTCGTAATAGGTATAATACCTACCGCAATGTGTACATGAACTCCTATGCTTGGAAAGTATGTGAATTGTTTTAATAGATAAAAGTCATTAATTCTATTAAACACTTTACAGAATTAAGTCTAAGTCTTTATAGCCTTAATTCTATTAATCTATCTCATCTGAATGTAAAATAATAACTCTTTTAAAAATAAATACCTAAGTTGTATCTGACTTTTAAGAAATTTATTGCGAATGAAAGAGGGATTATATAGAAATACTGTACAGTAAGAGGAGTCCTTCAAATTTTGTGAGTGAGTATATATCACAGAAACAAATAATCTCAGGCAGTAAAACAACCCAACTCTGCTAAGTAGCCTATGTGACACAAAATATGTATTGCTTCTGAAGTAAATTAAATATGACTTAGGAGTATGAGCTTAAAGAAACAATTTCTGGGACTGAGGGGCTAGAGCCTCTTACAATAAATAAAATAAATCCTAAGAAGCACTCTTTTTCTCCCCTTTAGGCCTTTCCTATTAAAGTGATAAATGATCACAAATCAGATATCCAGCTATATAACTGAAGAGATTGAATGGGACTGAGGGACATTTGAAAACTGCTAGTTTGACTCTTCAAACTTCTGGAAACAAAACTATTTCTGGATGAAGAATGAAATTTTAAACTAGAAGAACACGTAATAAAAAGGAAAATCTTTAAATCGATGTCTTCTTTTGAAGATTGCATCTTTTCAGATCCTCACACTTAGTCTCAGGAGTGAGCTAGATTTACAGCCACAGCTCAAATGTTGAGAAGTCCTTGGCTGAGTCTGGCTGCCCTCACCTAGTCAGCTGGGCCATAAAACACCTGGGTTGATTCTATTTATTCTGGAGGAAAAGAGCAAAGTAGTGCAAAACAATATGAGAACGACTTCACTAGGGGAAAATGTGTGGATCCAAAGTGTGTTTGTCTTCCCATTGTCCTTGAGACATCTGCCTTTCTTAGCCTCCTGTACATTTCCAGTGTCTCCATGTTCAGAGAGCGCAGAGTGATGCCTTTTGATCATAGCAGTGGTTCATCAACTCAGTGCTTGATTACAGGATTGTCAACCCCACCATCCAGAAAAATTTCTTCCCTTATCTGTGCCACTATTCCCTTACTCTGCTTTTTATATTAAAATAGCTTTTAATATTTGCTTTTGTGTAAAAGAATTTTATCAATGCCATAGTCAGCTCAGGTTGTTAAAATACCATCTATGGGGGTGTGGGGGGATTAAACAGCAAACACTGACTTCTCAGGGTGAAATTCTGAGATCATGGATGCCAACATGATTGGGTTATGTTTCTTCCTGGCTCACAGTTCACTGTCATCTTTCTCTGTCTTTTCATGACAGACAGAGAGAGAGCTCTAGTCTCATCCTCTTTCTGTGCACACACCTGCACCCCAGGGCTGCAATCTCCTGACCTCAGCTATGCCTAGTTACCTCTTGAGGTCCCACCACCAAATACCACACATTTGGGATTAGATCTTCAACATAGGAATTTGGGGTGGACACATTCAGTCCACAGCAATTAGTCTATAACTTTGTCTTTTTTTTTGTCCTTCCAAAGTGATCTACTAAATTTTTCTCCAATAGGTTATCATGGCAGTACAGCTGGGGATAAGGGAGCGCAGGTGAGCTGAGAAATGAGCAAATAAAGAAGACATTTTAGAAATGGTCAGCTCTCTATCCTGGTTCTATTTTTTTTTTTTTTTTCCTTTTTAACCATTCAGGAGACATTCACCTTTATCTGAGGCTAGTCCCAGATAAAAGTGTTCAGTGAGCATGGCATCGTTTCTCCATCTCATCCACAAAAAGGAGGGTTCTATTACGTTTGTCTTTATGCCCACCTACATCTCTAGATATTCATGTCAGGGGCACGGTGACTGCCCATGATGCACTAAATCCCTGCACATTCCAGCCAGAAGTCAGCGAGTCTGCTTCTGAGGAGGTAAACATCACTACCTCATGAGGGCATTCATAAAAGAAGAACGCGGATGCTATTTCAGTGTCAGCATAAACCAGTGAAGAGGAGGAAGATCTGGAGGATACAACATAAGGAGCCAGAAAGCCAGGGCCAAGAACCCTCCGAGCAGTGGGCAGGGGATTAGATGGTAGATAGGACTGGAGAGGTGGGAGAGGCGAGGGGAGGGGAGTGAGCGGTGGGAGAGGGGAGGGGAGGGGAGTGAGGGGTGGGAGAGGGGAGGGGAGGCGGGAGTGAGTGGTAGGGGAGGGTAGGGGAGGGGAGGGGAGGCGGGAGTGAGCGGTGGGGGAGGGGAGCCTAACGCGCAGCCCCAGCAGAGGAGACTAGCGAAACTGGAGGAA